>VBSM01003169.1:641082-652680 GCA_008086735.1 Cheirogaleus medius
GGGGGGGGGGCTGTCCTTGCCTTGCAGGACGCCTCTACTCACTAGATGCCAGCGATACCCTTCCCCCCACGTTGTGACAATCAAAAATGTCTAGACATTGCCAAATGCCCTCTGGGGAGGGAGGGCAGGAAGCATATATATGCATGACAAAGTGCAGACCGTGCTTATAATATTTGTTTTATTTTATATGCTGGGGCCAATCCAGGACAAACTCATTATAATAGCAGCCTTATTCTCTCCACCAAGTACTGTACAAAAACACATAGTGGTGATTGACACCTCCTGATACTGTGGCAGGAGTCTGGAAGTATTCTTGCCTGCTGTGAGCTTTTCTAAATATGGGCAACAGTTATTTCCATGATATCAGCTAATGTAAGGGACTTGACTCCTGAGCCAACATGAAAATTCTGTTCCTCAGATCCTACACTTTGTTTTTTAGCTCAGCTACTTATTTTTTCTTGCACAGGTTTGCGTAGTGCTTCTACTAAGTGAAACTAAATCCGTGAATTTCACTGCAGCACTGGCTTTCAGCAAACCATTGTCCTTTTTTTTTTACCCTTGAGTTCTTCTCAATGCCTCTCTGTGGAAGGGGCCTCCCACACCTGACCTGTTTGCTTTCTGTCGGGCTCACATTGTCCCTGAATTCCACAGCTGCATCTTATCATTTGAACTTGGGCTTGCTTCTGACCTAGAAGTATTTCTGCTATATGTCCCCATATATATTTGTCTCTATATCGCACAGCAAGTCTGAGGATGACATATACAACATTTCATTTTGAATAAATCTGTTTGTACTTTAAACACTTTAAAAATATTTTATTACCCTGTTCTTTAAACATTTCTTTAACTTGTTGACTCTTTTAGTTATGAACATGAGAAGTTCTTTAAGTATTTTTAGACAGAATGTGGGCTTTGGAATCAGACATGGTTTCAACATACAGCTCTACCACCTGTTAGCTCTGTGAACTTGGGCTAAGTACTTGACCTCTTTACACCTGTTTCTTTATAAAACGATGATACTACACACTTGTAGAATTGTTATGAGGATTAAATCAGATGATGTATGTAAAATGCCAAGCATAGCACCTGGCACGTGGTAAATACTGAATAAGTGATGGTTCTTATGTTAAGCAAGGATATCTTGATGTCCTTTTCTGCCTCTTGAGAAAGAAACAGAAATTGTGCTTTGCTAAGCACTCATCTTGTGGCCTTCTCCAGGGTTTGGTAGTAAGAATATGTGCAGTGTTTTCCAAAACAATTAAGGGCCTTCAGTACAAAGCATTTTTGTGCCTGGGGAAGGGTTACTGGGAGAAATTTATTCTCTTGTAGAAGCATACGCCCTTCTTAATTCCGTAAGGTTCTAGTCTGTTTGACCCCTTCAACATTGTAATAGGCAAAATTGAAGGTTAAATGTGCCCAGCAGTTCTTTTTCCCACTCACAATGCACATTAAACCTGTAACAACTTCATTCCCTGGAACCCATCAACCAATTTCCAAAGTCCTCTATCAAGGTGACTGTCCTAAGGCAAGTTGAACCAAGGCTGCCTTTCTTCATGACCTTGTGCTTCAAGCTTAGATTTTTCAAATATTTTTATTATTTTTATTTCATGCCACTTTTTCTTCACAAAACTCTGAATCAGATGAGTGTGACTACAAACATAATGCCTCTTTATTTTATTTTAGGGCAATAATTTCTTCCCAGAAGCCAACTGGGTTTGGTGGAGAAGAATTTTTTAGTCTAAAAATTTTACTATGAAATAAAAGAAAAAAATTAGTTCTCACTTTGCTAATCTAGACAATTAATAATATAAAAAGAAGCAGCTGTTCTACCTTAGTTCTTAGCTAAGATTTAGCCTCAGTGGCAGGAATTAAAAATCACTCATACTCAATACGCTGTGATGCATTATCTGACAGAGAAAAGAGATTATTTATGCTTACATTTTGAAAGGTAAATTAGATTGTTCTTTTTTTTTTCCAGCATGTTATGGGGATACAAGTGTTAAGTTTACATATATTGCCCTTGCCCCCCACCCCCTTGAGTCAGAGCTTCAAGCATGTCCATCCCCCAGTTGGTGCGCATCGCACTCATTATGTATAGATTGTTCTTGATATTTGTCATAGTTGCTTTTTTAAGCTTACCAGAAACTCCTACTTCCTCATACTTGCTTCATTTCCTAACTCACTTGCTGGAGTAGGTACGATTTTCCATCAGTGCTGTTACCTTTTATGACAGCGTTTTCTGTGTGTTCTTGTCAGGCAGAGCTTTCTAGTGTTTTGAGCTCTGCTTATGCTTTTTATTATAGCAGAGTTGTTCTAGCACTGCTAGTATAAAAAACACTGTTAACTTTAATCTCCTAGACAGCCCATTCTATCCACCTTATTTTAATTCCTTAAATGCCCTATTTCACTTTTCTCTATTGTTTTCAGCTGGTGACATTGCCTTCTTCGTTGGCATTCACAACCACAAGTGAACGTTTGCTCAGCCTTCTTCCACTCTGCCTGGAAGCATCCAGGTTTTCTCCCATGTTTATACTTGCTATCCCTGATCCTGGAGGAGAAGGTGATTCTCCCACTCTTTACCAAAAATATCCACTCTGCTTGGGTTTTTTGATCCATTTTTCGGGCATTCTTTAAAGTTGCGTATCACTTAACAAATGGAGATACATTATGAGAAATGTCTCATTAGGTGATTTTGTTGCTATGTGAACATCATAGAGTGATGATAAACCTAGATGGTATGGCCTACCACACACCCAGGCTATGTGGTACATTCTGTTGCTCCTGGGCTGCAAACATGCACAGCATGTTACTATACTTGATACTGTAGGCAACTGTAGCACAGTGGTAAGTATCTAAACGTATCTAAACGTAGAGAAGGTTCAGTAAAATCATAGCACTATACTCCTATGGGACCACCGTTGTGTAAGCAGTCCATTGTTGACTGAAAGTCTTTATGCTGTGCATGGCAGTCCTCCCTTGCTCTTCAATTTCCATGTCTCTACTGTTCCCTTTCAGGTGACAAAAGTGATCTTTTCCCCATATTTTAAAAAACTGACAAAAATCGGGGGTGGGGGGAGCATGTGACCTAAGCCCATTAAATCAGAGAGAATCTCAGGACTCTGCTGGCGTGCTCAGACAGAACCATGCTCACTTGTTCTGGAAGGTGCTACATGCATAGAAGAGGCCTAGAGTTACTGCCTACAATTTTGCTAGTTGAAAGCGGCTGAGGATGATTTGGCACAGAGAGGAGGACAGAGAAATGGAAGCAGAGCTCTAAACAAACTACTTACCAAGTTTACCTACCTGGGGGATCCTTTCATTGAGGGAGCAAATGAGTTTCCATTGTTGTTTGATCCATTTTGAGATAGATTTTCTGTTACCTGCAGCTGGGACTACCAATGGATTGTGGTGGTTTGAAACTATATCCACGAGTTCTTTAATAGTCCTCCTTTTAACAGGTGGAATTTAATTCCTTCCCCTGCCCTCTAGTGTAGGCTATTTAGTGACTTGCTTCTAGAAAATATTAATAGAATAAGGTATATGATTATGATTCCGAGGCTAAATCAGAAAAGGTTTTGTGACTTCCTCATTCTTCCCCCTACCTTCTTCTCTTATCCCCTGCCCATATCTCTCTCTCTCTCTCTCTCTCTCTCTCTCTTTCTCTCCCCCCTACCCCCCACCCCTCACTTGCTGCAGGGGAAGCCAGCTGCCATGTCAGGAGGACACTCAAGCAGCCTATGGAGGGTTCACATGGTGAGGAACAGAGGCCTCTGGCCAACAGTCCCAGGGGAGCTGAACCCTTCTGCCAACAAAAATATGAATGAGCCTGGAAGGAGATATTACAGTCCTGTCAAGCCTGAAAATGATTCCAGCCTTGGCTGACACTTTGACTGCAACCTCGTGAGAGGTCCTGAGACTCTCACTGTGGTCATCAGAGAGTTCCTAATTGCCTAAGCAATTACCATTTTTTGGTCCTTATCCTACTTGACCTCTTGGTTATTGGACAACATTGAATAAATATTTAATTGTGTAAACATGCACAGAATGAGATATTTTAGTAGGGATACACTTTTGAAATTTCACACAAATGTTAACTTCTGTCTTTCGATACCATTCTAACGAGAAATGGTAATAAATTCTCAAAGCCACAACCACTAGGAAGCATAGTTTTTGCCCTCAAAAACTGTAATTTGAAGACTGGAAAATAACTCCAATTTGGGATTTAAAAATTAACATTTAGGTGTATATTTCATTTTAAATGAAGTTAATGAGATTCCCATATGTATCTTGATCATTGAGCAAAGCTCTAGAGAAAACCTCATAAACATTTCCACTTAAAACTCTGTGTGTGTGTGTGTGTACGTGTATTTCTCTGGGAAATGATGTAAGGAAGGTTAACTAGATTTTGGAAACAATACACAATGCTATAATTGATAGACACTTAATTATTTATGGCATATGCCTGCCAGGATTTTTGTGTAATCCTCACATATAGGGTTAAAAGTCATTTGTAAAATGAAACTTTTCTTGTAAAAGAAAGTAAAAACTGTCATGTTTCTATAGCTCTCACCTCATAAGAAAAGTGTTGAGCTATAGGAAAAAGGTTAATGCTTTTTTAAAAAAAATAGTTTGCATAAATTCTATATTTATATCTTTATAAGGAGTGCTGGCTTAGATTTTACTTTAAACATTATTGACTTACACTATACCAAAAACATTTTGGGAATACGTAATTCCCATTCCTAATTTTTAAATAATGTCATGTGTCGAAAGACTCAGTTTTTGATTTATTTGTCCCTATGTTCACTTCAATTATAAGATTTGGAGCGCTGCTGCAGAACTAAACTCACTAACCTGTTAATGGTTGGGTATGAGCTCAAATATATACACTATATATAAATATACATACACACACACACATGCATGTATGGACTTGCAAAGCCATCTGGGTTCTCTGGGAAAGAGCATCGGGCTATCTTGGAGTGATCATCCTCCCAAAATCAGCAGAAAAATCATAAATGAGGAAGAGCCAAAGTCCATGCCACTGACTGTTCTTCAATCCAACATGTTGTCAATCAAATAACAATAATTATTTATTGAATGTTCCTTGCTTGTCAAACATCGTAGAAATATTTTTCTGGTCCATACGACAGCCTTGTAAGGTTGTTATCTTTCTTTCCATTTTACCTATAAGAAAAGTGGGACTCATGGAAAGTGAATAACTTGTCCAAGGCCACAGAACTAGTAAGTGGCAGAACTGGAATTCAAGTCCAGACTGGATCCAGTTCTCATGCTCTTTCCACTACTGAATGGGGCCTTTTAACAATGATTCTATCTGGTCGTACTAGAGGAGTGAAGAAAAGTACCTTTGCTTGAAGACACTAAAGACTGCTAGCTCCTTGGGAGCAAGTCTTTGGGCAAACCAAACATAAACCTTTCCAGTGTGAGAAGACCCTACAGCATAGCTGACTGAAGGGAAGGCTAGGACAAGTAGTGCTATCATGCACAATCCTAGCTGGTCTTCAACCGGGGAGTGGGTCTGGGGACAGGGCCTCTGCTGCAGGGTGGTGGGGGTAGGGGACAAGGTAGACATGAAGAGGAAGCAAACACATTAGAAAGGCATTGCACTTTGACTATCCTCATGGGGCAAAAGCCTGCCAGATGATGGATGAGCATGTCACATTATGCTAACACAAAATTACCAAAGTCTAACTCAGAGCACAGCCATTCTGTCCCACTTCCTCTTTAGGGCATAAGGATGGTATAAATTCCTTATACAGAGTGGGAATGAGGAGACCTGCATGTGGTCTTGCCTCTGCCACTACCTATCTATGGAATCTTGGGTGAATTATTTAACTTCTTGAGCTTGTTTCATAAGTCTAGCTGATCATTCAGGTCCCATTTAGCTCTAAAAGTCTACTAGTGGCAACTATCTGGTATTGCAGTCAAGTATTTTCTGACAAGGAAAGGTGTTCACATGCATCCATCAGGGTTCTTAGTTGCAGATAACAGAATTTCTGAGAGGGACAAAGAGCCAAATGATGCTATAGAGTCAGGATCAGTGCCTGACACCAGCATGGCACAGTTTTAAAGGAGTCCCCATTGCTGCCTGTGCCTGGCTGTCAACATCTATTATGCTAGAGCCTGGGAGTAGACCTCCTGCTTCAGCTACTAGAAGATCTGCTGTCACTGACTATGGCCAAACCCTTGTGTTGCCCATTTACCTTCCAAATCTGGCTCAGGGATCTTCTATCAGGGCTTGGTAGAAACTAGGTTATATGTAGAACCCAAGCTGCAAGGGAGTCTTGGAAACGTTTAGCTTTCTATTGGAAAAGAGGAAGCTGTGTTCAAAGAGTGAGTGGGTGTTAAGTGAGTCTGTGTGCAGTGTCTGCCACACCATGTTATTAATACATTGCTGTGCAAACAGTTGGGGGGAACCAGTATGCACACTATGAGTCCATTTTTTATACATAAAAAATTTACTCTGGCCAGGCACTGTGGCTCACGCCTGAAATCCTAGCACTCTGGGAGGCCAAGGCAGGAGGATTGCTTGAGCTCAGGAGTTTGAGACCAGTTTGAGCAAGAGCGAGACCCCATCTCTACTAAAAATATAAAAAATTAGCCGGGCATGGTGGCGCATGCCTGTAGTCCCAGGTACCATGGAGGCTGAGGCCAGAGGATCGCTTGAGCCCAGGAGTTTGAGGTTGCTGTGAGCTAGGCTGACGCCACAGCACTCTAGCCCAGGCAACAGAGTGAGACTCTGTCTCAAAAAAAAAAAAAAATGTACTCTATAAAAAAGTCTGAAACAGTATACATGAAAATTTTAGTAGTGCTTTGCTTTGATCAAAAGGATTACTGTGTTTTTTTCTTCTTTTTGCTTCTCTGTATTGACCAATTTTTCTACCATGAATATTACTTGTATAATTTCTTCAAAGTGTGATACTTATTATTTATGTGCCTATGATTCTACCTGACATAGAGGTAGTGTCCCTGCCTTTTTGTGTCTTGCAGATATCTGCCTTCAATGTACAGGCAGAACCAATTTCTTAATGGAGACTCAGACAATATATTAATAATAATGTCAGGGAATTATCTGGAGGAGTTTCTTTTTTTCTTCCTCATATCATATCTTTTGTTGCTTATATTAAAACAATGATAATTTTTTATGAAGTTCATAGTAGTAGTATGCAGTTTTGTTAATAAGCAAAGATAAATTTGAATTACAGATAATGTGCATGACGATCACACAGCCTCATCCACAGGAATGGTGAAACAGAATGAAAGAAAAAGCTGGAAAGGGAGGTGAGGACTAGATAATATGGGTCTTTGAACTATGATCAGGAATATGGACTCAATCAAAATCGTGTTCCCTCAAATCCCTCCATGGGTGCTGATTTTTTTTTCAACGAGAAAATGCTAAAATATATTCAACCTATTGCTTAAACTTGAAGCCTTATTTTGAACTTGGAACAGGACCTTATGAGATTTCTAAATTGATACATAATTATAATTCATAAAACTTGGTATAAAATAATTTGATTTATTTAGGGCCACAGGGAATGCTGTGAACTATTTATCTAGGTGTTAGATTTCTATACTCTCTTTATTCTACAAATTCTCAATTTGATTAAATCTAGTTTTCTCAAGCACCTGCTGTGTGCAAGGTATATTGCTAGGCTTTGAGGGATACAGCAATTAAAGGAAGTTTCTGCTCTCAAACAGTTTACAGTTTAGTTAGGAGAGCCAAGACATTCACAAAACCCTCCAATACATAGTATAATGTAAGACATATTATAACACAGGAATAAAGGAGCTCAGAAGGGGACATGACCTTGATACAAGGATGCAAGAGCAGGCAGTTTGGTTTGGAAGGTGTCGGAAGGTAGGAGAGTGGGTAAGTGAGACAGTGAGAGAAGGTGGCTGACAGAGGATACAGTCACCAGTGTGGCTGCCTGGAGCTTAATCACCTGGGGAAACTGGGAAAGGATATTGACACAAACTTAGTGTTACTCTACAAAAGGAGCAAAGACGCTGAGGTGCTTATTTACCAAATTCCATCAGTCTTGGACCAGGGGTTTTTCTGGAGGGAGTTACTTCTAGCATTTCTGATCTGCCAAATAAGTGAGCAGAGTGGCTTCTCCCACGTTGGGAAGAAATCCTCAGTCAAATAAATACATACTGTGAGCACTGATGGTAAAGTTGGAGGCATGTGGGTGGGAATTAGCAACAATATGCTATAGAAGGAGGTCAATTCTTAGCATATAGGGATGTGGAAGTCTTGATACTTCAGGAAGGATGTGGTGCTTCAACTGAGCCTTAAAGAGGTAGGACATCAACAGGTACAGGGAAGAGTTGGAACAAAGACCCAGAGAAGGCAAAGTTCAGGACACCGTAGCTACCTAACATAATTGGTATAACTCTCTTGTTTATTCCCCCCCCATTTTATTCTTATTTTTATTACCACCTAGCATTTCATTGTGTTGACTTACTCTTTGCTTAACCATTCCCCAGTATCTAAATATCTAGGTTGTTTTCAAATTTATTATCAAAAATGTTCATTTAATAAATATGTATTGCACAGAGACAAAGGTGAGCAAGACAGATCAAATACCTACCCTTATGAAATTGACATTTCAGTAAGAGACACTGTTGAAACATAGCCATGGGAGATCAGTCAGGCTACAGTAGTTCACAAGTGGTGCACAGTCGTTCTCCCTTGGGAGAACAGGCAGTTGAATCAGGTGGCTGCTGTGAGCTCCTGGCAGGCAGTGCACCAGCTTCTTTACATTTAAAACCCCTATAAATATCACATTATCTGGCACTTAGTAGATGCTGGGTGAAATTTGTTAATTATAGGAGAGAATCCCTAAGTAAAATGTGAAAGGGGTATAGAACTTTTTCATATAAAATAATCATTGTGATTTGCAGCATTTTTTTCCTTTATAACTTTCTGCATGTCCTAAGACATAATCTATTTCTCAGATATTTCATTCTGTGAGGTCTTTAGCTTAGGTGGAAATATTTCCTGGGAATATAGCCAGCCAAGGCTACATCTCCCTTGCTAACATCATAATACATAACGAAAGCTCTTTTTTAAATTCTAGAAGCCAACTTTATTTACTGCATGACTCTTCACCACCTGTGACTTCACAGAAACACCTGCCCAGGCTTCTGGCTTTCTCTTGAATTATATCTTAGAAAGCAGTTGCATATATAATATTTTATCTTGGTAAGTTTTCTCTCTCACCAAAACAGTTCATGAATCACTTTTTATGGTTTTTGTGTAGGCTAAAGGATAAACTTATTCTCATATACATCCAATTCCTTGCCAAACTTAGGAGATCACTCTTAAAATTTATCCCCAAACTTCTATTTCCTTGGTAAGACCCACTTTTCAAGATTCTCCTCCCCCATCCCTCCTTCCTCTTCTTCCTTCTTCTCCTCTTTCTCCTCTTCCTCTTTTTATTTTTCCTGCATTATTATGTAACTGAGAATCTCCTCTGCCTCTTCTTCTAATTTATTTCCATCACCAAAACCAACAGCTTAAATTTCTTTTAGGGCCATTTTGACAAAACAAATACATTTTTATTACTACAAAAAATGAATGATGAGCAACGAACTAGAAAGCCACATTGGGGTGTGCACTGTGGGCAGTGATGGGTTCATTCTTCCTCAGCTGAGTGGCTCACTCCCCCAGTGTGCGACCTTGCTCCATCAAAATCACAGATTACTACAGCAATGGAGCTTCTTCTGATAAATAGCTAACACTGAAAATAGTAAATTTACAAACGCCAAGGGTCTCCTCTAGTATTTCCCAAACTGGCTTCAGAGGAGCATAAGAGTTTCTCAAATTGCTAATAGGTATCTTATAAAATAAAATGTTTCTGTTGTCAAATAAGTTTGGGAAACATTTAAATTTCTGTCTTCCTCTTGGAAAGTTCATAAAACACACTAACATAACAGCTTCCTAACCCTATTTGACTATACAAACCTTTCACAAAGCACCTATTAAAAACTCATAAAGTACTAAATTTATGAAGAATATCATTTGAAAAAATTGATCTACATGATTTCTGTGGAGTTGATTTCCTGCATTTACCAGATAAGAGAACATGCACAGCATCTTAGTTCTTGTTCTCTGTGTCTACCAACGGATTCAAACAACAATATGTAAGTACTTATAACTGTGTTTCTGTAACTAACAGATTTTCTCTTAACTATCAGTGTGGTTCACACTCTCCTTCCCAGATGATGTTCACACTCTACTGTTGATTTACAGATGAACATCATCTGGGATAGTCTTAATTGACAAGTTTAACACAGTGGTTCTCAAAGTGTGGTCCTGCACCAAAGGCTTCTGAATCACCTGAGAACTTGTTAGAAATGCAAGTTCTCAGGTCCCACCTGATTCAACTGCCTGATTCAACTGGGGATAGTTTCTGTTCCCACCAGCCAGAGAGAATGAATCTTCTAATTCACGGAGCAAAATAGAGTACTCGTTAGGTAGAATATTCAGAGGTACTGCCTCAGTAGTGGGGCAAAGTTAGCCCTCAACTAAAGGCTTCTCTGATTCTGAATAATAAAGCTTAAAAGCAAGTCTTAAAAGAATCAAACTATTTCCAAACAACATTAACTGCATTCCAGAACAAAGCTCAAGACTATTGATAGCTTACAATGACTGGTATCAAATAAAAATTTACCAAGCATGCAAATAAACAGGAAAATGTAATTTATAATCAGGTGAAAAAAATCAATAAATAGAAGCAGATATAAAAAAGAACATTAAAATAGTTTTAACTATATTCTGTAAGTTCATATAACAAAGAAAGTTGAAAAATGTTTCAGCATGTTAAGTAAACACATGGGATATATATTTTAAAAGATCCAAATTGAACTTCCAGAGATGGAAATACAATGTCTGAGATTAAGAAAATATAAAAATGTATTAGGACCTGGAAAATAAAAAATAAATAACTTAAAGACATAGCAACAGAAACTATCCAAAATGAAACACAGAGCGGGGGAAAAAGACAGAAAAAAAATGAATAGAGCATTATCAAGATCTAGGACAATTTTACATGACCTAATTCATGGACTTGGGGTCCCCCAAATTGGGGGGCAGAAAGAATATCTGAAGAAATAATGACCAGAAAATCTCCAGATTGCATGAAAACTATAAATCTACAAATATAAGAAATCCATCAACTCCAAAAACAAACAAACAAAAACATGAAAACTACACAAGTCACATTATTATCAAATTGCTTAAAATCAGTTATAATGGGAAAATCTTAAAAGCAGCCAGAGGGAAAAACACCACAGTATATACTGGGGGTGGGGGGGTTATGACAGCAGACTTCTTGTGGGAAACAATGCAAGCCACCAGACAGTGGAGCAATACCCTTAAAGTACTGAAAGAAAAAACCTATCAAGTTAGGATTAAAAAGCCAACAACAACAACAAAAAACCTTTCAAAAATGAAGGTGAGGGGTGGGGTGGAGAGTAGGGGGCGGTAGTCGGGGGTGGTGGGAGAAGGAGGAGGCCGCGAATCACTTATAAATGGCGCCGAAGCAGGACCCGAAGCCTAAATTCCAGGAG
>VBSM01003169.1:652780-670348 GCA_008086735.1 Cheirogaleus medius
TTGAAGGTGAAATAAAGTGTCTTTCAGATATATAAAAGCTGAAAGAAGTCATCACATCAGACTTGAACCAAACAAAATGTTAAAAAGAAGTCCTTCAGGTAAAAGGAATGATGCTAGAAAGAAATCTGTACCTACAATAGGAACAAAGAGCACTAGACATAGTAAATAGAAGGTAAATATACAATTTTTTTATTTAAAAAATATATTTAAAATAGAATTGACCGCTTAACAAGAAAACACTAACAATGTATACAATGTATTAGAATTTTTTAATGTGTGTAGAAGTAAACTGTGTGGCAATAATAGCACAAAGATCTGAAGGTGGGAAGAGGAAGTATACTGTTGTAAGGTTTTTATACTATATGTGAAGTTACATATTATCACTTGAAGGTAGATTGTAATAGGTTAGGAATGTATACTTATAAACCCTAAAGCAATCATTAAAACAAAACAAAACAAATAGTTATAGCTAATAAGCCATCAAAGGAAATAAAATGGAATAAAAAAAATAGTCAATCCAAAGAAAGCAGAAAATATGAAAAAGGGAATAAAGAACAGATGGATTAAATAGAAAACAAATTAGCAAGATGGTAGATTTAAACCCAACCATTTAAATAAGCAGTTTGTCTGTTCTCTTAGGCAAATAAACAAGTTAACTTTGATCTCCTATCTGCATTAAATTTCTCTCAAAAAGTTGTGTAGTGAAAGATTAGAAACTTGAACTAATCATGGCTGTAACTGCAAATGACCTTGGCAGTGATTCCTTTTCTGATTTAAGCATATCACAGAAAGATGTCTAACAAGTTCAGCCAAGAGACACTGTGCTGAAGGCACTTTTCATTTCTTTCTTCGCAGAGCACTTTCATAACTCAGATTGCTACAGCGTAACAACCCAGGCAGAGTGTTCAAAAGAGATTTCTGCACTGACTATTCCCTTTCTCACAAGGCTGAGGCTCAGGAACAGCACTAAAATGGCTTTCTTTTGTCCTCCTTAGACTCAAAGACTCTGGAAACCTTTTGGGCCACGCTCTCTTATTTTGGTCATTGGCATCTGCTCTTTTGCAGTTTCTTGCCTGAGGATTACCTGGGCCTGCCCTGCAGCCTCATCTTGTGTCATACTACCTCACTCTGAACACACCTCGACCTTCTTCCAGGCTCAGGGTCCTGTTTAATGATGTGCCTTTTTCACCTGGACAATCTTGTTCACTTAGTGAATTCCTTTTCATCCTTTAGATCTTAATTCAAAAGTCTGCCACTGCCCTTGTCCAGCCCACCCCTACTCCAGATTCTTATCACATTTTGAAATGATATACTGTGGGATATAATTGGATGGCAGAGATGGAAGCAAAGACACTATAAGTGTGTTTATCACCTCCTCAGATTAAAATAGTCTAATGCAGTGATGTGGTGGCACACACCTGCAGTCCCAGCCACTCAGGAGGCTGAGGCAGGAGGATCATTTGAGCCCAGGAGTTTGAAGCCAACCTGGGCAACATAGCAAGATACATCCCTAAAAAAAAAAAAAAAAGGTTAAAATAGTCTAATCTTTTGCCACTGGGTTCCTCTCATCTCCACTTTTTAAGGGAATTTCTGAATTTTATTATGAAGTTTGGTTTAATCGGTGGAAGGAAAACTTGAGAAACTGGGGAAGGAAAGTACTAGGAGTGAGAGAAAAGCGGACCCAGACCAAGGAGCTGAGGCACAGCAAATGAGGAAAGAACAGCAGGGATGTGAGCTAGGGCTGGAATTTCAGTAGGGACTGGATAAGAGGGCATGCAGAGAGGCACTGGGACAACTATGAGATATGAGAGATATCGAGAGTGAGAGAAAAGGGAAACGAGAACACATGTGTCTGTAGGTTACAACTCAAATCCCCTTTGACAGTCTTTCAGAGGCACCACTAAGGTCAGAAATTGCTTTAGTGGAATTTTGGTTGCAGTATTTGTGTCTAGGAATAGGAGGGCACAGAGAGACTGGACCACACGGGGCACTGTAGTGGACAGTGGCTAGTTGCTTTGGCTGCCAAGGTCTATTCCCCCTCCTTTTGCAAGGCATCCTTGTTTCTTCTGGGGACTGATCCATCTTGCCCACTCCCAATCCACAGGCTTCTCCTGGAATTGGCTCCACCCCCCAATCTAAGGCTGAGCACCACATTCCCCTGGCTAGGATTAGTTTAGGAATGTGTGTGTGTGTTCTGTTTTGAATTAATGAGAGTCACGCCCAGAATATTTTGTTGGGAGAAAACACTGTTCTTTTATCACTGGGTTTGAAGGTGGACATGAAACAAAAATGTGGACGAGCAGGGCTGAAGGAAGGAGAGGCACCAGGTCGTGGTGACATTGTTTGAACCCCATACACCAAGCCATGCCTACACCTAGCCCTTGAGCCAATAAGTACTTTTTTTTTTTTTTTTTCCAGCATTTGCAATTGTGAGTTGTGGGTTTTGGCCACTTGGAGCTGAAAGAGTTCTAAATTCTACAGCATTCAACTTATATCTGTGTTACATATGATTAAGACCTGTCTCCATGATTAACTTTCATGAGACAGGGACTATGCCTTTTTTGTTCTCCCCACCACCTAGTATAGTGTCTGGAATATTTGTTAAATAAATAAATTCATCCTGTATAAACATATTGTTTTGTGACTGGTTATTGTCTGTTTCCATGCTAGACTTCATGCTCTTCGGGTGCTAGGAGTTTTTGTCTCACTAATTTTGAGTGTCCAGACTAATGCACAGGGCTTAGAATATGTTAGGTACTTCATGAGTGTTGGCAGAATGAATGAACAACTACAGGGAAAAGGGATTACAGTGCCCATTATGAAAAGGCCAATTAACTTGGTTTTTATAAATTGATTTCCCAGATACATATATTTAATGCCTGTAAAGCAAAACCTGGGTTCTTGTGACAGATTTAGAAAGCTGCAAATGAATTAGACATTTATAACTACTATTCTTTTCTTCTCTATTATTTTATATGCTGAAAAGAGATAATAACTTTTTACAACTGGACTCTTACACTTCTTTGATCTAAGAAGGCCTAAGGTTAGGTTTAAAATAAGAGTAATGGTTAATATATCATGATATGTTTATGCATCTGCAGTGTCTGAAGAAAAACAATTGAAGCACCATTTATGGTATTTACAATGTCAAAAGTTAAGGCAAGGGCATTATTTGAAACCTTAAAATTTGTACCCCCATAATATGCTGAAAAAAAAAGTTAAGGCAGAAATTCAAACTACATAAACTATATGTCTAGATTATTTGAAGTTTTAACTTTTAAAGGTGTAACAATAAATATCCAGTAAAGACCCTTAAAAAACCCACAAGTAATTCTAATCCCCACACATGGGCCCATGCATGCAATGAGTCTATTCTAAGAACAGGAAGAAAAATTTTTTATTTCCTCTCTCTGTTTAGGTCTTACATATGACTCAACAAAGAAAATAGAGCTGTCTGGAAAATAATTGGATGGTGTGAGTTCCCTAAACCATCTTTAGTAAGGGGAGAAAAAGCTGTGATTCCAGGAAAATGTGGTTTGCCAGGCTACCTTTTTCTGTCAGGGCAGCACTGGTGAGCAGGAGAAGCATCCCTCTTCTCCAGCAAGACCAAACCAAACCCGAACTCAAACCTGAGAAACAAAAAGCAAACAAATAAGGAACAAAATGGGACTTTCCTTTGCAAGTTTGTGGCATAATCTTCTCTCATTTGTTCTACCTTTTTTTTATCCTCTTAAGTGAAATGACCCCGTAAGTTCACCACATTGAGCATGTCATGCATAGGAATCTCAGATTTCTTAGGCTGATTTTAACGGTTAATTAATGCATGATGCTGTTGGAAACGGTGGTCCTCTATTCCCATTACAATGAACTCTAGAGAAAATTAAAAATTTTGAAACAAGAAATTTAGTTAATGGACTCATGGTTAGAAAGAGGTCTGAAACAAACAATTACATTCGTTCGCTTTGTTGTAACAAGGAGAAAGGATTGAACTCAGAAAGAAGGAAAGTCTTCCTTTTTTGTTAACTACTAGAGGGAGGATTTGAGAATTTATATAACATAAAAGGAAGTGAGTGTTTCTTTCACATCAGGACAAAAGAAACATGTGGCTTTTAGCTACCATCCAGCTTAACTCTCCCCTCTACAGGAAATAATTATGACCCAGTGGAGTAATTCTTTTTTTAAAGAAAGACATGAAATACTATTTACAACTAAAAGAATGTGTAGTGATCAGATCAATAGCACACTGATGTGGATACTCTGCCATAACTTTTATGTATCTGCTATATATAATAAAATCATTCTTTATAATAATATTTACTATAATGATATTTTGTTTGTGATATTAAAATGCCATAGCAGCAATCATTTTATGTTATTTTTATGTACCCTAAATAGTATACTGTGGGTACTTAGTATTTGTTTGTACCAGATATATCATAGGTGCTCATTGACTGTTGAATAAAATGATAAAAGGTTGATTTGTCTCACCAAGTATTTATTTAAAAATTCTTCTAAATTCTTATCTGACTTTTTTTTGGTAAGACAAACCTGATAATTTAATGTATTTATCTCTCCACAAAGATGTACCTAGAGATCCCAAGATGTCTAGAACCCATGCGGCAGCCTTCTTAACATTACATTTGAGCACTATTAAGATTAATTTACATTATAACCTTAGTAGCCTTGGATGCCAAAATTAATTAATGGCTCTTCTCATACTTCACACATAGGAAAGACTGTTTCTCTATATGCCACTTTCTCAAGGTGAGTTTTGCAAATTAAAGAGGAAAAAACCCTATCAAGCTGTTTTATCATCAACTGATACTTCTAAATGTTAAACCCTAGCATAAATATAGAAAGAATTAGAATAGTTATTCAATTATCAGTTCATTTTTTGCTAAACTGAATCTTTGAGATATGTTTTTTTAAGATTTTTTTTTTTTTTTTTCTGAGACAGTCTGTCTCTGTTGCCCGGGCTAGAGTGCTGTGGTGTCTGGCTAATTTTTTCTATTTTTAGTAGAGACAGGGTCTCACTCTTGCTCAGGCTGGCCTCACACTCCTGACCTCAAGGGATCCTCCCATGTCGGCCTCCCAGAGTGCTAGGATTACAGGCCTGAGCCACCATGCCCAGCCTGAGATGTGTTATTTTAGAGAGGCTTGATAGTGATAGAACTTTTCTCTTAAACTTACAGTGGCCCTAGAATTTGGTATTCCTGATTTTAACCATACAGATTAAAGGTGTAAGGAGGTTGAGCTGTGTGGCATATTGCATTTCCCACAGATAGTCACCACACTGTACCCCACCCGATATGCCCTTACAATATGATGCTGATGCTCTTCCAATCAAGGGCTGGGATTTACATTTCTTCTCCTCTAATCTGATAGGCTTGAGACTATGGTGTAAGTGACCCTATGTGACTTCTGAGGCTAAGTCAGAAGAAACGATATAGTTTCTGCCTCGTGCTTTTGGACACTTGACCTCAAAACCCAACCACCATGTTGTGAGGAAGCCCAGGCCACAAAGACAGACTGTGTGGGGGTGTTCCAGACCACAACTTAGTCTGCCATCCCAGCCAATAGCCAGAATCCATGGGACCTGGGCATGAGGAAGCCTTCAAGATGACTCTAGCACCAGAAATTGTCAAACTGCACAAGAAAAAAACTCAAGAGAGAATTGCTCAACTGAGCCAAGTAAACCTCCAGAACTGTAAATTAGTAATAAATTGTTGTTGTTGTTTTAAGCCATGAAGGGTTAGGAGGACACATTATGCAGCAGTATATAACTGGAACAAGATAGAATGATGTTCTCTTTAATTCACTAGGTAGCCTTTTGTGGTCTAAAGAATTCACAGAATTCTCTATTTTTTGGAAGAAGGTTTCCTTTCTGATCACATAGCAACAAACTATGTAAAGATAAGTCAGACTGGACTGCCAATTATGCAGCAGTAAATGCTCATCTTATCTCTTGGTTAAATCAAGACTACTGGGAAAACCATAAAAGCCTGACAAAATTAGGGGGATACCTCAAAAAACTAGGACATAGAAAAAGCAAATTACAAACTATGTATATACAAAATATGGTGCAATTTTTTGTTTTTAAAAAATGTAATCTTTTTGTACATAACTGAGCTCATTTGAGGGCATAGATTTTTGTCTGTTTTATTCATGCTGTACCCTCAAGGCCTAGAATAGTACCTGGCACAAGGCTTAATAAAAATATGTTGAATGAATGAATGTATGAATATAAACACATCTGGCAGAATAAGCACCAAAATTTACTTCTGGCAGCTACTATCATGTGTAGTTTTTCTTCTGTCTTTCGTTTTTCTTTTTTTCGAATTTCTCTACCATGATCATGGATTACCTGTATAAAATACTTGTAAAAGGCCATAGAGTTTTATAATACTTTTCAGATTAAAATATTTACACATACACAGGTATCCAAATCTTTTTCAAAGCAAAATATCCTCTTAAGAAAAAAGGTGCATGATAATAGACTGCAAGAGACGGTTTGTATTGTGTGGGCAGGGCCAGTAATAAATGGAGATTCTCTTGGCCATCATAAGATTTCTCTACAAAGTATCATGGAAACACAGATTTCTGTCAGGGGTCAGATTCATTATTCACTTGTTTTATTGTCTTATGATCTCTTTATTTTAGCTCAGCTGGGATTCCTTTTGTCTACCAATTTAAAAACACCAGATCATCACCTTATTCCGAAAAAATGCTCTGTGAGACAGTCTCTTGCCACTACAAGTGTTCAAATTTAGGATGGAAAATAGATTTCAGTTTGCATGCCAATTCTGCTTGACTGTACTTACTGGTGATAAGTAGCATGCTCTGGGGAAGATTCTAAGGGTACAATTATACCTGGTTGATTTGTGATGGCTGCCATGGATCAGGTACAGAGGAGAAGAGGCATAGCTGCCTTGTGAGCATGTGACTTGGTCAGTTATTGTTGCCTTAATCTGTTCTGTATTAGATCGTACTTCATTAAAAACTACTGATCCTATTTAGCTTCTCACGATGAGATCCAGATGTGGTAGGCAGAATAATGGTCCCCAAAGCTGTCCACATCCTAATCCCTGGAACTGGGATAACAGTTAGTCCTGACTGAACTGAGAGAGAAGATGATCCGTTTGCTATGTAATTGGCAGTCTAGTTTGACTTCTCTTTCTGTTGTTATTATGTAAATATGTTATGTCACATGGCAAAAGAGAATTAAGGGAGCAGATGAATTGAGTTTGCCAATCAGCTAACGAAGTAGGGTGAGAACCCTGGATTATCCAGGCGGGCCCATTGTGCTCACAAGGGCCCCTAAGAGAGGAAGAGGAAGGGGAAGAAGTCAGAGGGACTCCTTTTGTGACTATAGAAAAGAAAACCAGAGGGTTGGTAGCATGGGGACTCTGCCTTTGCTAGCTTTGAAGACAGATACAGGGAGCCAAGAGTTAAGGGAAGTGGACTCTAGAAGCTGGAAAAGACAAGGAAACAGATTCTCCTCCACAGGACCCAGAAAGGAATGCACCCTGCTGACACCTTGATCTTAGCCCAGTGGGATCCATGTCAGACTTCTAACACACAGAACTGTAAGATAATAAATTTGTGTATATAACCCACCACGTTTCTGGTAATCTGTTACAGCTGCAATAGAAAACTAATACACAAAATATGGCTTATTCTACCTTTGAAAAGGAAAATGCTACTTCGCAATCTCCTCCCAATGGCTGAACCATTGGGTTTCTCTGGATATCACTTTAAAATTCGTTGCTAGTTCCATCCAACAATTTTAGGATCAAGTCTCTCAACCTAATATATTGTAGTAAACTGTATGAGAAGCAAACAGCTTTTTATCACTGCTGCTAAACAGTCTGTTTAACATCCCTTTCTCTCAAATAATTCTTGTCTATCCAGTAAGACCACAATTCATTAAACAATTATAGGACAATATAAAATAAAGCATTTGTGACCAAGATAAATTGACAGTAGAAAAATAAGGGAAAAGTAAATATAGAAAAGTTAAAATTATAAAAATAAATAAATAAATAAATAAAATAAAGCATTTGAAACTGGACTGCTGTGTAACATAAGGGAAGAGAGAGATTAATATTAGCTATGGCTTCCATTTAATTGACAGAACAATCTTATAAGGTAGGAATTATTGTCCCTATTTTACAAATAAGGAAATCAAGGTCCAGTTCAGGAATTAACTTGTTCAAGTTCAAATAGGACTGTAGAAGTTCTTTTGATGGATCAGATAACATTTTCCTTTAGGGTAAAAAGATTTGCCCTCTGACCCCTTATTCTCTCAAATCCATAATTTAATGACATGATACATCTTTTGGAGCTTTGGAAACATATAGATGATTTGCTTTAATCTTAAGAACTAGGATTGGTTTTTTTAAGAGGCAATAGCCCTAATCTTTAATGACAGCTAAACCAGTGTCTATAGCAATGCTTCTCAAATTTTGTCACATTTCGGAAGCACCTGAGGAACTTTTAAAAATCCCAATGTCCAGGCCACACTCCACACCAATTAAATACAAATCTTTGAAGTAGATTTAGACTCTAGCATTTTCTTAAAGCTTCCAAGGCAATTCTAAGTTTGGGAACTCCTGATCTACAACCAGGGACTGTATGCTCAGTAGTTATCTCCTAAGCATTTAATTGGTTTAGAGTATGTATTACATGAGTTTACTTTTCCTTCAATCACCTTATTTTGAGGATTCACCAGAAAGTTAGTTTCTTGAGCTCAGAAGCTTACTGAAATTCAAGTTCTCTTAAACTAAAGATTTATTTTTGATGGGCTTTAGATTTCTGAATGGTGATATTTCCTAACTTTTTTCTTAATTTGTATATATATATATTTTTCCATTTGCAATTCTTCTAATGCCCTCACTCTCTGTACTTTTTCTATTTATATCACTAGTATATATTTAAGGCATGTCTATCTTTCTAGCCTATTCCTATTAAGTCAGTCCTATTATATTGACATTAAGACAATTCAGAAGCAGGAAAACCTTTTAAATTGTACTGTAAATAAAGGAAATCCAAACAAAGACATTACCAGCCTTGTGATCTAAGTTCTTACAGAAGAGGTAGTAAAACCTCATATCCCAATGGGGCCAGTCAGGAAATCTAAATTAATGAAATGGACCAGTGTGTTTGAAGAAGAGAATGACAAGGAAAAAGACAAGAAAGATAGACTAGATAGTGTCCATTGTTGCCAGACCTTCCAATTTTTTTTTCTTTTTTTCTTTTTTTTTGAGACAGAGTCTTACTTTGTTGCCCAGGCTAGAGTGAGCGCCGTGGCGTCAGCCTAGCTCACAGCAACCTCAAACTCCTGGGCTCAAGCAATCCTTCTGCCTCAGCCTCCCAAGTAGCTGGGACTACAGGCATGTGCCACCATGCCCGGCTAATTTTTTCTATATATTTTTTTAGTTGGCCAATTAATTTCTTTCTATTTTTAGTAGAGACGGGGTCTCGCTCTTGGTCAGGCTGGTTTTGAACTCCTGACCTTGAGCTATCCACCCGCCTCGGCCTCCCAGAGTGCTAGGATTACAGGCGTGAGCCACCGCGCCCGGCCCCAGACCTTCCAATTTTTAAAGAAAAGCCAGCTAAGTGTCTATATATTTTTTAATGTCTGCTCAAAAAGTTTTAAAACGCTGTGTTATGCAAACAAAACATGTCTATGCTTGGGACTCACTCCACTGGCCGCCCATTTGCAATGTTTTAAGCACACAGTGGTGGATATACAGGGGTGAGCATCCATAAATGAGTGTCCTTGGAATCCAGCCTTGATTAGAATGATAGCAGATGGCAAAATCCTGATTTTATTTTTTTACTTGAGAGATAAGATCATTGGCTTCTTGATATGGAGGATAAAATTAAATATTATTTATGTGAACTACATTATAGCACGGTAAATTACACAATTTCTGAAACTGATTTATGACTAGGGATACTATCATAAGATTGAACAATTCTTCATTAATTAATATAATTGCCTAAATTACTGTTTTTGTAAGTTTTTATGGCTAATATTTATTATCTATTAGCAGTATCGTTAGTAAAGAATTAGGGAATTAAGACTAATCGTGGCTCTGAAAGATTTCATGGAATTGTGATAACAGTGGCATTTAAGACTAGAACAATTGTTGAGGGACAGGGTTTAAAAGTGAGCAAAGGGATTAGAACCCAGGAAAATGGAGTTCATGTCTGTTTGTGGGCAACTAGTGGGCAACTAGTTTGTGAGCAACTGAAATTATTTACCTAAAAAGAGATTTTGATAATCATGGGCAAATTTAGAACTCCATTTTTATGAATACTTTTATCTCTTGCTTTATTCAAGTCATTATCTATTAAACTCAAAGCAGACATTCCTTTTTTTCTTTGTTGCCTCATTATTGGCAAAACATGTGTAGACCAAATTCACCGTTTCTCAGACATTCTTCCCCTACCGCCCTTCAGCTTTCATTTCCTTTGGGCTAGATGCTTTGAATTGCATGTAATAATACACACTGGCTGCAGCTGATTAGTTCTGAAGTTCCAAAGAGTGTTAAGATGAGTTACTTGCAACCCACAGCAGCTAGAAGCCTAAATAATCTTCTTTTTTCTTTTTTTAAATTTGCTTAGCTACCAACTTGAAAATGCAATTTCCTCCATAAACTTACTGCTACTTTCCTTTCAGCTCCACCCTCTGGTCAGTTTCCCAAAGTTTGTTAATGGTAAACTCTTAATTCCATATAATAAAAGTAATATCCAAAAAGGCCAGTTTCTTTTAGCTCCTTCTGTTGTAAACTTGGCAGCAGCTACCAAAGGAGAAAAGAAAGTGATGATAATCATTCCTCATTTCCTAACATCATGGAATTTGATAGCTGGCAGGGATTCAAAACAGATCTGGGTGAGCCCTTCTGTTTACAATGTGGGTTAGTGATTTGGCCAGTGGAGGTGCTGGACCCTAACCGGAAGGTCTTGACTTTCACCTCACTGTCAATCTCCTGACAGTTTACAAGGCATTTCCATATCTGGTCCTTTTAACAGCACCATACAATAGGCAGGGTGGGAATTATTATCTCATTTTATAAATGAATAAACTGAGTTTCCAAGGGATAGAAATATATTCAAGGTCAAATAATTAGAAGCCAGAATTCTCCATCATATTCAGGAACTCTTAGAGGTTGAGAATGTCCAAGCCAGTTCCATTTCTTAAGTTTTCTAATACCTTTAAACATGAAGAAAGGCCACACCAGGATCACATTTATTTTTAAATGTTTACATTTAACAAACCTTCTCTTTTAACATGACTCCCAGCCTCCACAACAACTATAATGGACATAATGTCTAAAGTCTACATTTCAGACTTTAGTGAATATGAGGCCAGGCTAATGGGTCCTTGTGGATGAACCTTTGGAGGAGGAGGGTGTGACCCTTGGTGGGGAAAGGAGGGAGAGAGAGAGAAAGAGACAGACAAATGGAAAAACAGTGAGACTATAGCATCTTCATCTGATACCATAGCACCTGCCCAAACAAAACACTCAGAACTCTGGGTTTCTCAGGTAGCTCCATAATTTCTACACAGAAGGAGCAACAATGGCTGGAATCTTTGGCTTAAGCTGCATTTGCTTAGTCCTTTAAGAACATTTATCAAAAAATGAAGGTGTGGGTGGGGGTGGTAACTGGCAGAGATTAATGGGAGTGGGTGAAGGGGTGTGGTCCAGCGAGAAATAGATATTTGGTATTTGTCCCCAGGTCTTGGCACACAGCTCCTAAAACCCATGGAATCTCTTGAGTGCTAAGAGTGACTTTTGGATGTCAGTGAGATGACTGGTAGCTGGGGGTGGTCCCTAAATAGCTTCAAGATGGGGACTGGTTGCCAAAAAGGCCACGGCATGACCTTGGGAAAGAGGTTGAGTTCAATCACCAATGGCCAGTGATTTTTAATCAATCATGCCTACATAACAAAACCTCCATAAAACCCCTAAACAACTCTTCATAAATGGGACTCTTCAGAGAGCTTCTAGGTTGGTGAACATATCGAGGTGCTGGAAAGGTGGTGTTCCTGGAGAGGCATGGAAGAGTTGTACTCTTTATATTAATAATATTAATGATAAATGATAAATGGTAATAGTAAGTAAAGCACTTTCCTGAGTTCTGTGAGTCATTCCAGCAAGTTATTGGACATGAGGAGGGGGTTATGGGAAACACTGAATTTGTAGCTCCTCAGTCAGAAGTGTAAGTGGCAACCTGAGACTTTGCACTGGTGTCTGAGATGAGGGTGGTCTTGTGAGACTGACCCTTAACCTGCAAGGTGTGCACTAATGCTGAGTAGTTAGGGTCAGAATTGAAGTGAATTGTAGGGAGACCCAGTTAGTGTGTGGAGAGTTGGAGAATTTGGTGTCAGAAGCGTTGTGGATGAAAACAGTTCAGGGGTTTGGGTCGGAAAGAGCATCTAATTATCCTTGGCTCCCTCACCTGTTCTTTAGTCAGTGTAGACTGGGCTGACTGCCTTCACAGAGAAGGGAATACAAGCTCAGCCCAGACCTGGGAATCCTTCCTTCTTTCCTTCCTTTCCTCCTTTCTCTTTTCCCTCCCCTTTTATCCCTCCCTCCCTTTCTTCCTACCTTCTTTCCAAAAATACTATTAGCATTCATCATGTTCCAGGCCTTGGGCTATAGAGTTGAACAGGGTTCTGAAGGCCCTACTCATATGGGGCTTGTAGTCTACTTGGGAGAAAAAGAAAACAAATAAACAAGATAACATAAGGTAAGTAATCAGTGGTGTTATGAAAACAAAAATAGGGCAATGAAATAAAGAGTATTTACCACACTAGGACTGGGCATTCTTTCCTCTAAAAATGTCCTAATTTCCCAGGGCACCTTGCTTAAACTTTTTACTCTGATAGAGCATTACTAAAGAATTCACGCTATGACTGACATGTACATACACACAGGTATAGCTATGCACACCTGAGCATATGAACACAAATGCATGAGGCAGTAACATGACTTAACAATGGAACAAAACCAGCACTTGCTTAGTCTCTTTGAGGAAGTTACCTTGGGAAGTTAATCAAGTATTATTTAATATATTGAAACTGCCATTGCTAAAACCATTTAAAAATTCTCTTTTGTGACTGCCTGTAATTGAAGACCTTGTGGCACTTTCTTTTAAATAATCCCTAATCCTAGCAAAATGTGTTTTTAAAGACAGATTTAAATTTTGTCAGGAACCAAAAATGTTTGGGGGCCAATTCTGGATAACATCTTTTTGGTTTACGAAGTGTGCAGCAAACCTAAAAGTATTTTGAACTGAGGGAGTGGAGAGAAGTGAAGATAGTAGTTGGAATAAATATGTCTATTTTGAAGACATGGTTATTTTGAGGGAGGTGACATTTTATTTGAATAAAGAAATTCTGATATATTCTCTATAAATCTGTTTAATTTATGCAAAGTAATACTTCTTCGTTTTTTGGCTATACAGGCACAGATTTCTAGAGAACACAAATTAATTGCTTTAGAGATCATCAGTTTATTATTTTTAGTTCCTTTCTGTCTCATTTCTAGCAAAGCCCCCTAAAGGGATTCTGTCCTGTTTTTATTGATTATGGCCTTAGATAAGGAACTCTTTAAATTCTGACCTCCTTACCATCCCTGGCTCTTTCCAGATCAAGCTGCGGAGCCTAGCAGCATAGCGAAAACTGCAGAAATATCTCACTGCACAGATTCTCATAGTTTTTAAGGCATTTTCTGGTTTGGTCCTTTTAAAGCATCATGCAGCAGGCAGAGTGCTTATTATTGTTCCATTTACAAATGGTTAAAATGGTTCTCTGAAAATAATAGAAATATGTACAAGGTTACATAACCGTGACCCAGAATTGGGTAGACTGTTTCCAAAGTCGCTTTTTGATTCTATAGACTCTCCAAAACGACATTTTGCTAAGGGCTTATAGAGAACTTGGGAAAGCTCATGTCTGATTTTAAAATTCAGGATATTTTTAACATGTTTATCACCATTTATCCGAAATAACTTCAAAAGTTTTATGTGTTTGTGTTTTAGTGTTTACGAAATCATGAAGTTATTTTTAAATGGTTTGGTATTTATTTTGGACTCTAACCCAGATTTTGTTCACTACTGTGGTTTTCCATTAGTCAGCTATTTCTATGTTGGTAGTTGTTTATCAAGATTATGATCAGTTTAGGAGAAATTTGAGGAGGATAGCTCAGTAATTATTGGTGTCTTCGCTGTTCATCATTTGATAGATGGTTTTTTAGGAATATTTAAGATAGAACTTGCTACTGATGAACTCTCCACTGAAATTACAGTCTTTTTCTTAAATTACAGGAAAACCATTCTTTTTTGACATAAAACAGCTCTTCTAAGTGCTGGAATGTATAATTTAAGGCTCTGACTACTATTTTTTATTTTTTCAAAGAATTTTCACATATGTTATCTCTACCAAGTCCTGCAAGTGGGAAGATGATGTAAATTCCTCCAGTTTTCAGATTAGGAAAAAGCAAGGCTAAATTTGCCTAGTGTTGTGTAGATAATTAGTAGTGGAAAAAGAACCCTATCTGACTCCAGTTTGCCTTTTGACCATGCTTTCTACATATTGACATAATGAAAGTAATGATTGTGGCCAACCAGCTAGTATTTTAATATCTGAGAAAAATAACAGTTTGTATCCCTTCCTTTGGTGCCAAGCCCCACTTAACAGCTCCTTGCTATCTTTGTCCAAATAAAAAAATCTCTCAATCTTAGATCTTATGAGCTCCTCTTTTTTGGTGTACATTTAATGTATACAACATGCTGTTTTGATATTCTGATAGTGAAATGGTAACTATAGTCAAACAAATTAACATATCTATCATCCCACACAGTTACTTTTTTTTCCTGGTGAGAGAACCTAAAACTACTCTTTTTGCAATTATCTCAAACACAATACAATATTATTAACTATTATACTCATGTTGTATGTTCAAGCTCGAGACTTATTCATCTTACACTTAGGAGCACCTTTTGATTTAAAACATTGGCTACTCTTTTGCCAGAGCCCTCATTATCTGTAATATGTATTCTGCCACTTGGTTTGTATTTACTTTAACTCTCTAGCATGCTATTTAATCTGATATTTAAAATTTTTCATGTATTCAACCCTAGTCTTGCCAATATAATGAGGTTTTTGTGGCTAGGAACTTACAAATTTTCCATGTGCAATTCAACTATTTTATTTCTTCTTCAAGGTTTCTTCATTTTGTCTTTGTAAAGATCTGTATTTTTTTCCCCCTGACTTTTTTTTTTTTTTTATCAATTACTTTCCTAAAGACAATCAGAAAAGATCATTGCCTGGTGTTGGTTTCTTTTTACATGTGACACTTTTTATTTTCTTTCTTGTGTTCTTTTCTTTTAAATTGATGTCCAGATTCAAATGGTGAAGTGTCTTTGTCTGTTTTGTGCTACTATAACAGAACCAGAAACTTGGTAATTTATAAAGGAAAAAAATTTATTTGACTCACAGTTCTGGAGGCTGGGAAGTCCAAGGTGGAAGGGCTGAATCTGGAGAGGGCTTTCTTGCTGTGTCATCTCATGTCAAAAGAGGGAAGGGCAAGAGAGCATGTGCCAGAGACTGAGCAAGAGGGGGCAGAACTTGCTTTTATAATGATCCTACTCTTGCAATAATGAACCCACCCCCATGATAACAACATTAACTCATTAATGTCTGCCTCCATGGCTTTACCCTCATCACCTAATCACCTCTTAAAGGTCTCACCTCTCAACATTGTTGCATTGGGGATTAACTGCCCAACACATGAACTTTGGAGAACACATTTGAACTATAGCGTGAAGTTTCAAAAGACTATGATCAGGGCTTGCTGTATAATTTATGGGGCTCAGTGTAAAATAAAAATCTGGGGCCCTTTTTTCAAAAAGGAAAGAAAAGTTGTCATTAAAGGTCCTAAACTTAGGTCACGAGGTCAGAGTCTAAAATGAAAAAAACAAAGTAAAAATATTTAAAGATAAAATAAAATTTAAAAAAAGATCCTAAACCATAAAGCTTTCATCTTTAAAAATATTTTATTATTTGTAAAACATAAGAGGGGTAATAGTGATATGTGAGTAGCAACATAAACTTGTAAATTACAAAAAGGAAAAATGTTAAGTTTCAGTCTGAAACTGCCGGTTCTTGGCGCGCTCATGGCCGAAAAATGACCAGACAGGCCAAAGTTAGGCAAGCGTGAAAATGAGGTTTATTGAGGAGAGAAAGATAGGCTTATAGGGCAAGACCAAGATATAGGTTTACAGAGCATGGTACATACGCCATGGATGACGACCAGACCCACTGTCGCAGCAAGGCAGTCAAAAGGAAGGGCAAAGAGAGCGAGCTTAGCTATGGTCTGTATCCTACTTTATAGTGTCAGGATAGGGACCTCGATTGTGGTTCAGAGGTCACCGTGCAACCACTTTGATTAGGCAGTTGGAGTCACATGACCTGAGACTTAACATGTGGGTTTTACGTCACTTCTGGACTTTACGGTATCCGTGTGGCTTGGCTTGTGGACTAGAGAGTCCTCTGCATTCTTTTGCAGCTGGTGTGCCAAGTTCTGATTGGCAGATTAATAGGGTATTCCCTCCTCCCCCAGGTATAAAGAATCAGGGTTGGGCAGGACGAAGATGAGGGCAGCAGCACCCACTTTCGTCCCTAGGAGACCCGGAATTCCTCACTGTCTACCTAACAAAAATATTTTTGGTGTCATAATTTTATATAGTAAAATAAATAATACTACTTTCTTATTGTGAAATCTTGATTGATCATAAGATTTTTTCAGGCTCAACTTTTCTGCAAATTCACTTATAAGATCATCAAAATCTGTACTTTCCTATCAATATAATTAAAAGCAATGCCAGTTACTCTTGGCAAGTGTAAGATGGCAAATAATTTTTGATTTGTAATTTTTTAGCAGTTTTTTTCTGTTGATGCAGCTGTTGCCAGAGCTGTTAAGAATATTTTATAGTCTGACAACATTAGTATAAATTTTTGATAAATTATTTTGATACAAAAATTTTAGTGTATATAGGGCTGATGATTCCAGGGGATTAATTTTTCTAAAAAAAAATTTAACTGTTCATACAAGTCAGTTTTGTGTAAGTCTGAATTTAATTTTAAATGTTAAATTTATGCAATGGTATTTTAATTTTTTTATCTGGGGTTTTCTGGAAATTGTGGAGGCCAATACAAGAAACCGAAAGAAGCTTTATAATATGTATACAATTGAAAATGTCCTTTTATGAATTCTATTGCTGCATCTTTAATTACAAGAAAAAAATTAATTTTAAAACTGTTTTCCCTGTCAATAATTGGTTCAGTCAAATCTTCAGATGAAAATAGCGACCTTTCTTCTTGAATGTGAAAAATTTAAATGAAATTTCCATTTCTAAGCCTGTAGACATTTGCTTTGCAATACTGCAGCAGTTTTCAAAACCAGAGATTGTGAACTCTTTCAAAAATTCTAATAATTCCCTGATATGCTCTATTTCCATATCCACGTATACACATTTTTTTTTTTTTTTTTT
>VBSM01003169.1:682799-711331 GCA_008086735.1 Cheirogaleus medius
CGGCCTCCCAGAGAGCTAGGATTACAGGCGTGAGCCACCGCGCCCGGCCACGAACTCTTGAGCTCAAACAATCCACACGCCTGGGCCTCCCAGAGTGCTAGGATTACAGGCGTGAACCAGCGCACCTGGCCTTGGAAGATATCTTTGCAGGGCACTCTGTTCCTGTAATTGTAGATGTGAATAATAGCCAGTGACACAGAGTTTACATTTATTTACATGTCTCCTTCCCTTTTAGATTGTGAGCTCTCTGTGGGCAAGGATTATGTCTTATTTATTTTTGTATTTCTAGCTTCTAGTATAATGCCTGCAATATAGTAGGTGTTCAATACATTTTTAATGAGGAGCTGAATGGATGAATAAGTTAGTAATTAAGAAAGACAGTATGTTATATAAAACATGGCTTGAAAATTAGACTTGTATTTTAGGCTTGCCTTTGCCATTAGCTATGTGACTTTGAGAAATCACTTAATTTATATGAACTTTATTTTTTAATTAGTAAAATGGAAATACTAATATCTAGCTTTCAAAGTTTTCTGATTTTATTATTTATTAGAAATCTCAATTTCAAGGTTTTATATTTTATTTATTCTCACTTTATTAAGGTAATAAATATGAAACTGCCTTTTGGAGGGATTAGCTAAGAATCGGAGTTGGGGAAGGGTTCATATTTTGTGTTCTTCTTCAGTAGTTTGCTCTATATCTGTAGCAGAACTAGGACTAACCCTCAATCTAAAGTATCTTAGTCCAGTGATATTTTACCTGTATATACTGACAATTCATAGGCATGAATCAAAAGAGAATTCTATTGTTTTATCATTAACATTGAATGCATTTTCCTCAGAATGACTGCTATGTTGAACATTTACCCTCCATGTAGTGAGGACAACCTTATCCACATTTGTGTGGCTCCAATCTTCAAGTATTTTTTTACATGAATGTATCTTTGATTAATTTTCCTTTTCTAGAATATCTAAGGTTATGATTTGAGCAAATAAAACTGCTTATGATATATACTTCTTGGATTTCTTCCCAGACATCACTTACTTTTCCTATTTTCAAATTATGTGAAGTAATGAAGTGAGTGCTTTCATGTAGCGCCAGTACTTAACGTGCTTGAGGTGTTTACATGATGAGATGTGCTCGGGATGGCACCAGATAGAAAGCTCCTCTTCACTGTTAACCTTCTGTTGCCTTTATCCAGGGTCTCCATAGCATCTCGATTAAATATCTTGCCCCCGAGTTTCCTCCTTTTTTTTTTCATTTCTCCCTCGTGCCTCTCCCTGGCTGCTACTCTTCAGCCGAATGTGAGTTTGGTCAGTTGATAAGAGGGCAAAGCTAATTTACTTCAGTGTGTGCATATCCTGGGAAAACCCACTTTGTAAAGTTAGACTGATTCTAAGTACTTGTACCTATTATCCAATGCATTCACTTTGTCCTGACTTTGTATAAGTGTTGAGCTTTTAAAAGATACTTTCTATTTTACTTTTATGTCTTCTCTGTTGCTTTTCTGCCTTCTACCTTTAAATCCAAACTAGAATTTTAGAGCTCTTGCTCTCTTAATTTTCCTACTCACCAGGGAAGAGACCTTCAATGTCCTAGGCATCATCATTCTGGTGTTAGTTGGAAACTGTAATTCTTGTAGCTACTGGACACACAATTGGTTTTCTCTTCTTTCCTCAACTAGGCCCTTTTTCTAGTAAATATTGCTTCGTGTGACTCAGTATTTCATCCTTTTCTGTAAGCTGAGAAAATTAATTTATGGGTCTAGAGAACTTTCCTCCTGGCACCCAAGCTTTTCCTAGATGATCTTAACTGGCCAATTAATGTCATCAATTTATTGATTTCAGTTCAGCAAACATTTACTGTACATTGATTTAGCTAGGCTCTCTGCTAAGTACTGAGGCTACAGTGTTTATTCAATAATAGTTTTCATCATCAAACAGTTAGACTCAATGGGAGACAACCAAGAAAACAGATAGTAAGAATTTAGTGTAGTAGATCCTACAGAAGGGATAATTATCCCTGTCTGGGGCAGGAAAAATGGAAGTTAGGGAACTTTTCTTAAAAAACAAAAAGATAGTTCAGTTTTGAAGGGTGAGTACTACATAGTAGAAGAGAAGAAAGAAAGGAAGGAAGGAAAGAAGGAAGGTCAGTTCTTGGATTTTTAGCAGGAGAATGGTATAATTTGATTTTTAATTTAGAACCATTTCTCTGAAGTATTATAGAATATGGATTAGGATCAGGAATAGAAAGAGGCAGAGCAATCAAATCCTTCATGTTGCAATTCAATATTCTCAACCATTTCCATAATCAATTGTCTGATTATTGATGAATCAACAATGGGAGCAGGATTATGGATTATGAGGATACTGAAGTATATTCAAGGATAAACATTAAGTTTAGAAGTCTGGAGCCTGATGGGGGTGATTTTCACCTCCAGTCAGCAGTTTTCTGCTTGAGTCAAAATTACTTTTAACCTCTTGACACAGCCAGGGCATATGCATTCTCCCACATAGTGGAGGAGTAAGGAGAGTAGGAAGGAGGAGAATATCCCTCAAAATTCCAGTAGCGTCAAGCTGTTTATCAAATTTGAATAGAAATGTAGGAGATCCAGGGAAGCCAACACAATTTAGAAGAATAAGAACCAAAGTAAGATGATTTGTATTATCTGATTTTATGAATTATGATAAAGCTAAAAAAGCCAAGATAGTGACTATTGTCATAAAAATATAAATACAGATCAATGGCATAGTAGAGAGCACAGAAAAAGACCCATACATTATAGCTAATTCATTTTTGAAAAGGATTCCAAGGTAATTCAGTGGGGCAGAGGGTAGTCTTTTCAATAAATATTGCTGAAACACTGGTTATTCATATGGAATCAAATAAATTCCAGCCATTTTATCATACATTATCTTGAAATTATCTTGATCATAAACTTAAACTTAAAAGTTAAAGTGTAAAACTCTTAGAATAAAGCACAGGAGAAATTCTTATGATGGGGTAGGGAAAGACAAATTAGATAGGTCACATGGAGTACTAGCCTGTGATAGTTAATTTTATGTGCCCACTTGGCTGGGCCACAGTACCCAGATCTTTGCTCAAAGATTATTCTGGATGTTCCTGTGAAGGTGCTTTTCAGATGAGAGTAACATTTAAAATCAATGGATTTTGAGTTCAGCAGATTACCCTCCATAATGTGGGTGGGCCTCATCCAATCACATGAAGTTCTGAATAGAACAAAAGAAGAGAGAATTCTGCCACCAGCAGGCCTTCAGGCTGGAACTGCAACTCTTCCTTGTGTCTCCAGCCTGCCAGCCTATGCTATCAGATTTGAGACTCACCAAGCCTCCACAATCACAATCTCGCTCTCTCTCTCCTCTGTCTTCTCTCTCCGCCCCCCCACCCCGACACAGAGATCCATCTGGTTCTGTATCTCTTATGAACTCTGACTAATACAAAACTATAAAAGAAAAATGTATAAACTAAATTTCATCAGAATTAAAAACTTTTGATTTTCAAAAGTTACCATGAAGAAAATGAAAGATATGCCACAGACTAGTAGAAATTATCTGATAAGTGTGTGTGTGTGTGTGCTTGTGTGAAAAAGGACATGTATTCAGAATATGTGAAGAATCTTACAGCTCCGTAAGAAGAAGGCAATACTAAATGGGCAAGATTTGAACAAGCACTTCACGAAAGAAGACATATGAATGGCCAATAAGCACATTAAAAAGTCAGTTTGTACAGAAGCTGACTGGGCATTTATAAGAGAATGAAGGAGCAGGGGACAGGGAATGGTGGGGGCTTGAGCAGAGTAAGGGAAGTAGAAATGTAGGAAGAGCAGGAAGTGGGTGGGGTAGTAATATGACCAGGCCACCCAGGTTGGTCAAACTTCTTATACTTTTATGAGCAAGCTAGGCCCTTATCCTCCACCTGGAACTGAAAGAAAAAACAGGAGTTATTTCCCTGAATGTTTTCATTTCAAAGAAATGGTTCTCAGGTCTTTGAGCAAACAGTTTTGGGTGGTAAATTTACATCTCAAAGATCAGAGAAAGGATTTATAATTGCAAGCTTTCTGAAGTAACTGTTATACAACATAGGTATGTGTCAAAACATCAAATTGTACCCCATAAATATGTACAGTTACAATGTGTCAACTAAAACAATAATTTAAAAAAAGAAAAGAACCACTCTAAGAGGGAATCAGAAGCCTATTTATCTATTGTCAGGTTTGGTTGAAACAAATAGTAAAGGCTCCTGGCAGCACTGAGCTTTCTCAGGTAGGCACTTTAAGGGATGCTGGGGTCATCCCAGATGTGGTCTTGAGCTGTTAGAAACTATGCTAGTGTTTGTTCAAGTCTTTTGGTGGAGCTCGGAATTGGCTTGATGGAATCATTCCTGCCTAGAGGCTGCAGCTTTATAGGCCAAGCTTCAGGCCTACTAGAGAAGAGGGTTCAGAAGAGCTTGACTAGAGTTTAGCAAAGGGAGAGTCTTTGTCATTAGTCATCAGGAAAATATTAATACAAATTAGCATTACGATATCATTACACATGTAGAAGTGCTAAAAAAAAATGGCAATAACACGTGTTAACGATGTGGATCAAGGATTGTAGGGAATATAAAGTCATACAAACACTTTGGAAAACAGTTTGGCAATTTCTTATACAATTGAGCATGTAGTTCCTATATTACTGAGAAATTTTGCTTCAGTGTATTTACCTAAGAAAAGTATCTATCAAAAAGTGAATGGATAAGCAAACTCTGGTATATCCATACAGTGGAATACTACTCAGCAATAAAATGAAACCAACTACAAATAAATGCCACAAATAGATGAATCTCAAAATCATGCTGAGTGAAAGAAGCCAGACAAAAAGTATTATGGTTTCTTTATATAAAATTCTATAAAACACAAACTAACCTATGATGACAGAAAGCAGGTCAATGATTGGGGATGGGAGAGATGAATTTCAAAGAAGCATGAAAAAACTATTAGAGGTGATAGAAGTGGTTAGTATCTTGATTGGGATGATAGTTTCATGGGAAAACTCATTAAATCTTATATTTTAGATATGTGCAATTTATTGCATGTAAGTATACTCCAGTAAAGTATTAAAAATTAAAATTTCAAATATCCATTAATGCAAACATTTATTTAACAGCTCTATTTAAATTGAGGAAACAGGAAATCTATTTTGAAATTTACCTTGTTTTGCTTGTTATCATGGTTTTTAGATCAGGGGTTGCAAACTTTTTCTGTAAAGAACCAGATAGTATTAATATATATTTTAGGCAGGCCACATGCAGTTTCTATAGCCTATTTGTTTCCTCTCTTTTTTTAATGACACTTAAAAAATGTAAAGACCACTTATAGCTTGTGGGACATCTAAAACAGGCTGCAGGATAGATTTATTTCAATTCAAAAGAGCTAACTCAACCATCATTTGTCAATAATCCATTGATATCCTAATATTGATTTTTCAAAATTAACTCACCTTCATGATCTGTTTTGATGACTTCATCTTCTTAATTAGAAAATTAGAAAAAATAAAAATGTTTGGGTAATAGGCTATTTTTTTCATTCTAGAAAATTTTATTCTCAGATAATTAAGAGAATGTTTAAAAAATTACATGAGAAACTACATTCTTTCAGTAAAATGAATTATTAGATGTCCTTACATGAAAACCCAGTGTAATTTTCTAAAGATTTCTTGTTGATTATCTCCCTTAGATTAAAATATGAAAATCAAAATTGCATGTTGGAAGAATGATGTTACACTATTTTCTTTGCTGTTTTCTTGGTGTAATTTACTTAGGCATGTACATAAACTAGGGATAATTTATCTAGTTTATACAGAATAGCTATTTCCCATATAATTTTACCCAGTTTTCTCAGGAACTCATTTTGGGCTAACTTCAGTGGTTAATAAATCATCAGAGAGAATTCAGTTTGGGATAGGTGTAATTAATAATCAAGACTTCCAGACCCATTCCCTCAAAGCCCCCTGTATTAATCAAATTCCTCACAATTTCTAAAGGCAGCAATAGGCACCATCTATATTTTTGTAAGATGTATAAATTGTATTAAAGATAGATATCTTGGAAGCACAATGATATCTTTCAAATGGGTTTGCACTTCTCTCTGACTTGCAGGGTAATTTGCTGTAGAAATTGAACTAAATAGTTGTGGACTTCTTTGAGGCAATATAATTCTGAAGAGAACAAAATAGAGAAAATGGCAAATACTGGTTTCTAAGTTTCAATCTTATTGTGAAAAGACAAAAGGGAAAATGTCTTGCAGGATATTTACTTAGGATATGCTTTGAAGAATCTCATGTTTTCATAATCCTTCCTTTCAAAACATACATTTTAGAGTTTCCTGGGGGAACTAGCCCTTCACAATGCATTAACAGATCCTTCCTATAGTAAAATTGGATGGAAAATTGTTTAGAGCAGGCCAGGTGCCTCTTTCTTGATAAAGGTTGATTCATGCTTCTCTCAGACCTTAGATAGTCCTAGGAAAATTTATAACAAAGACATTGTGGTGACAATTCTAATATCTCTTTGTGTTGTTAGGCTGCACATGATAGAGCTGCTAGTGAAATCATAGTCATAAATGTACAAACCACATTGTATCAGTGTGTAATCCTAGCATTTGAACAACGAATGCAGATGTCTGCTGTCATCCTCAGTGATCTGATGGTCTGAGACCCAGCTCTGGTTATTTTTGTCTCAATTTTACTCCATTTGGGAGATTCAGCCCCTGGTGGCAGCAAGATAAGTCCCCAGGCCTCCCAGTGCTGCTGAATTTGCTTCTTGAGGCACAGGCTACCAAGGCTGTGGGGGTAGTCACTGGCACATAAGAAGGCTGTCCCTTCTTACCAGCAGGTCTTATGTCACCATGGCTTGGTGCCTCTGGGAAAGAGGTTTATCAGGCAGCCGTGTCACTGGTAATTTTTCAAGATCTTTATTAGATATCAAGATATTGTAACAGAGCGCACGCACACACACACTCTCACAAACCACACACATACACCCACACATGTGCAAATTCAAGACAGAAATCTTTCTCTTCACCTCATAATGACAGAAACTTTATAGATTCTGGACAAATATTATATTATGAAGGCAGAGTTGATTATTCACCCTAGTTTATTTAGGCAGGAGAAGAAATAGCTGTTGAGTCAAGTTTTAATGCAAGCATTATGTCTACAAGTTGGGGAAAAAACAGAAACACCAGACACAGAGCCTTGAATCAAACATGCTTATGCTCAATTTCCAACTGAATAAAATGGTAGATAATTTTGGCAGATGCAGTAGTAATTCAGGGTTCTAAGTCAGCACATGCATTTCTACCCCACATTTTTTCTCATGAGGGAAGGAATCCTGCAGACAACTGACCAGAAGAGCCATCAGTGGGGAGCTTATAACCTTGGCATTCAAGATCGTCAGACTGGTCAGAAGGAGAGTAGCACTAACGTATTTGTCTTTTGGACTCAAATAATCTTATTTCTTTATTTGCAATTTGAAATATTGCTGTGGTATTTCACATTCTCCATCCATCTAAATGTCAGGGCTTTTGAATTGTTTTTTATAATAATGCTCTAAAAGAAAGAATAATGATATGAAACAAATTGTAAAGTGACCTTGATAAAAGCTGGGAAAAATTCCCCCTCCCAGTGCATACTTTCTGACCCCTGACTAGTGTGTTTTTTGTTTTTTTTTTTTAATGACATAGGGAACAATACAGCCATTGACAATTATGGCAAATGTCTTTAAAGGCCACTGTGGGGTCAACATGCTCTGGGCTGTTTTTACTTACATACTTCTGAAACTAGATGTGTGCAGTGTTTTTTTTTTTTCCCCTCACACCAGCCAATTCTCAAACTCTTTGGGCACCAACTGTGTGTCCTACAATTCAATCCAATTCTGACCCTAGCTACCTGGGATTAGCGCAGACCCCACAGGTTAAGGGCTTAGTCCAGCAGGACTGCCCTCACTTCCTGGGTTTCCCATACTTCTTACTGATGGACTACAAATCAGGGTTTCCAATGACACCCCCACCCCCACCCTCAGGTTTATGGCAGCTCACAGAAGTCAGAAAAACAGTTTACTTACTAATTAGCATTTATTGTAAAGGATACAACTCAGGAATAGCCAAACAAAAGAGAAGCATAGGGCAAGGTGTGAGGGTCGGGTGCAGAGTTTCCATGCTCTCTCTGGGAGCAACACTTCCCTGGCATATTGATATTTCAACCAACCTGGAGGCACCCAGAATCCCGTCATTTAAGGGTTTTTATGGAGGCTGTATTACATGAACATGATTGATTAAATCATTGGCAACTGGTGATTAATTCAATCTCCAGTCTTTCTCCCCTTCCTTAGAGGTGGGGGAGTGGGGCTGAAGGTTCTAACCCTTTAATTACATGGTCTGTTCCTTTGGCAGCCAGCACCCTGAAACTATATAGGGGCCCACCAAGAATCACCCCAAGTGTGGTTGAAGGGAACTTATCATGACTTAAAAAAGATATTCCTCTTATCTTTATTACTCTGGAAACTCCAAGCATTTTTAGAAGCTCTGTGCCAAGAACTCTGGACAAAGACCTAATATATTAATATATTTCTTGTTATATTGTTGGGGTTCAGGAAATAGTACCCCAAAATGAAGGCCTCAAAAGCAGCCTCAGAAGCAAAAGTTTTTCTCTGACCTTCTCTTGTCCTCCTGTCTCTTAATCCCATTCTCCCCTAGGCCAGCCATAGAAACTAGAACCCCTCTTCCCCAAGGTGGGGCTTTTCCAGAAAAGAACCCCTTTTCTGGAAAGCCAGCCATGAAACCTAAAAATATTATGTGTAAAAATGGGCCATAAAGAAATTATCTGACCTACCCTGTTTGACTGTAGGTCATGAGACCCCCATTCCAGAGAGGGCCCTGCCCCATACCCAGAAGAAAGGAATGCATGCTCAGAGAGACCAAGAAGAATCTGTACAGACAGGCCTTGCTGGGTTTCCTCACTCAGTCTATTAGCATTAGATCATACTCTTTTTGTCCAATCATATTTCTACATGGCTGTCTATACTTTGTTGAACCTCAGCATAAAAATGGACAGTTTCCACTGTATCTTTGGGTCTTCATTCTGAAGGCTCCCATGTAAATGTGTTAAATAAATTTATATGCCTTTTCTCCTATTAATTAATCAGCCCTATGTCAGTGATTTTTCAGTGAACCATCAGGGAACCAAGGGCCTTGGCCCCTACAGTGCACTGCATCACACGTGCCATCTCTGGAGATGTCAAGTTCAAAATTGGCACCATCACCAAGATAAAAGCATGGGGGGGGGGAAGGGTTCTCCAAGGTTCTCCATCTCGATTTTTTTTTCTTAAAATCAGGGATACTTCCTTGTCTCTACCCATTTACTCAGTTCAAAGTACAAACTTTCCTTATAGGGTGTGAGACATTCAAAATATATAATCATATATAGTCAAACTAAATCCCATTATGCTGAGTATAAAATCCAAAATATTTTTTTAAAACCCCTCTGATTGCTTACTATTGTTTTTAGAATAAGTTTTAAAAGAAACCTTCAACCACCCCAGCCTGGCTCACAGGGGTCTACACCTGCCCGTGTTCACCTCTCCAACCTCAGCCCCTCATCTCCTTCCCTAGGCGGCCACAATATTGGCTTTCTTTCTGTCCATGGAAACTAAGAAGCTCATTCTCACCTCAGACCTTTTGTTCTTGCTCTTTGCTCTTTTCCCTGATCTTTATATGACTGGGTTCTTTTTCATCATTCAGTTCTCAGCTCAAATATTACGGGCCACCCAAATGGAAGTAGCCTTCCTGTCACCTATTAGGGAATCACCTAATTTTATTTTCTTCATAGCATTTTTCACTATCTGAAATTAAGTAATTAATTCACTAATTAAAGTTATTAATGCCTATCTCCAACTCACCTACCTGAATTTCTTGACCAGAAGCCTACTAAGGGCAAGGACTTTTCCATCTGTTTGCCCCAGCACCTAAATCAGTGCCTGATTGCACAGTGAAAGTAGGATCGAAGAAGGGGAGACGCACTTTGTTCAGTGACTTTAGCAAACTTTTAAAGCATTCAATGATTTTAGAGACACTTTCATCACTCTTTTTTTGGTCTATACATTCCTTCCTCTAGGTCCTAATCCTGAGACATTTGTAGCCTCCTGTATCACTTAGGGTATCAGTACCAGCTGTGCCATATCCTCAGCAGCTTGATGTAAGACCATTGTGTTTCCTGCTCATGTCAAGGTTCAGTGTGTATTTCTGGTTGGTTGGCTCCCATGTGCTCATTTAGGGACCAGGGCTCCTTTCACCTTGTGCCTCTCCCTGCCTCTAGGGGTTTGGTATTCTCTTCATTCAGTCAGCAGATGGCGAAGAAGACTGTTATCTCCACCCCATCACTTCATCCAGGAAGTGGCACCTATCATCTCACTCTCATTCCATTGGCCAAATTCAGCCACACAGGCCCATGCTGGGGACACTGGGGAAAGCAGTCCAGCTGCAAGCCCAGGAGAAAAGGAAATTGGATTTGGTGAACATGCAGCATAAGCCTCCAGGAAAGACTGCTCTCTCTCCCCAACTTGAGCTGTAGCCCAAACTCTTCTTAAGGAATCAGGACCTTTCTTTGGAGGCTACCTCTAGTTGTAGGTCCTGAATCAACTTGCTGGTGTTCCTCTGGAATGCTCCCCCTATCTCTCTGAAATCCTGTTTTCTTTTAACCACACACTGTTCTTGTTGTACTGACTAAACATCAGTTTTAGGGCCTCTGAGTCTCTGATATTTATTTCCTTAGTCTTGGTCCTCTTCTCCTTCTTCATAGATTCATCTAGTAGCTTATGCCTTTGGTCTGCATTTTCTCATCTCCCAGACTCACAATATCCATGTCTGCATCAGCTCTGCACAGGTCTATCACCCCTCTAATCCTCTGCACCAGGTCATTTGCATTCAGTGCACTCTATCCTCTTTGTAATATCTCCATTGGGGGATGTTCCATATACTTCTTCATATTAACTGCCATCACCATTTTCCCTGGGAAGTCTAGAAAATACTTTAAAACTCTTACACTGTAGCACCATCTTTATGGCAATTGACCACTGAACTTTGGGAATTTTCCCATAGCCATTTATCAGAGCCTGCTCTCATAATAACAGCATAGTAAAATTATGGAGGAAAAGAGCATGTGCTTTGGGATTAAATAGATCTCAATTTGAATCCATATTCTAATTTATTAACTAAATCATCCCATGGAGATGGTGGTAATACTTATTGCATAGGTTATTGTGAGGATTAATTAAAATAACAGAGCCCTTGGCAGATAGTAGTTCCTCAATAAATAGTGATGGGTAACCTCACTACTTTCATATATTATTTTTATTCCTAGATGGGAACCCTGCAATGGATAATGCAATGTCTAGCAAAATGGAACAAATTACTCATTTGACTTTATAATGGCAGGTAGTCTCTGAATGAAAATTTTCCTTTGCAGAATATGGAGTAGGCACTCAGGAATTGGTTCATGAAGGCTGCATTCTGATAGTAGTAGACTGGGAAAAATCAGAGCCACCTCACAAGGCTGTACAGGTTGTGTACTGTACAACTAAAAGGGATGTCATTTTCAGAGCTAATGATGTGAATGACATCTCTGGGAGCTGTTCGATGGACAGTCCTGGGGAAAATGGATTTGACTTGGTTGAAATAACTTCCTTGGTTTCCTTCATTACAATTCAGAGAAACAAGGTTTTCCAGTTATATGTTTTACATCAGTGGTCCCCAACCTTTTTTGGCACCAGGGACCAGTTTCATGGAAGACAATTTTTGCATGGATGGGAGTGGAGGAGTGGAGGAGCTCTGTGGCTCCATCCCTAACAGGCCACAGACCAGGGGTCGGGGACTGCAGCTTTGCATGACTTAAACTCCATTTAAATTGTTTTTATTCTAGTTTTTATAATATATAACATATAATATTAACATAGGACCAAAAAGTCAATACTTAAATGTGCAAATAATTGTAAACATTATTTAACTCAATTTAATTATTTTTCAAACTTGGTAGAATAGGCTGTTGTGTTAATACAAACTTACTGGTCAAGGGGAAAAGAAAATGAGAGCATTTTTTTTCCTTGATAATTCTTAGATACTTGACATTCTTTGAAAACAATGTATAGGATGATTGATATGCATTATCTGGTTCAACAAACAAAATGTATTTAATGTGTCTTTTTCTCTTACTGCCCATTCTAACCTATTCACATTGAGGCTCCCTTATAGCATAAATGTGATTTCCCAGACCTGTTTAGACAAGTACTATAGAGGAATGTGTTTCAGATTTACAGATATTACTATACTGTAAGTATCACGGAAAAAGGCAATCTGTTACTTGAAATTATAAATTCTCACCAGAATAACTGGTATGGATTTATGTAGTCACTGTCCTTGATACCATAAGGTTATGAATGTTTTACAGATTTTTGATGTAGTCCAAAGAAAACAAATTACAACGACTCCCTCCTGCATTGTCAATTAGGTGAGCAGATGTGTCTGCTAAGAGGCAAGGTCTTTGGGGAGACATTGATGTGTTACCAAAATTAAAATTGGGCCGGATATTAGGGACTCCCAGCCCAAATCCCCTAATTACATTTACCAAAGCAAATCGTTTTTTAAAAAATGACTGCTGCTTTATTGGTAAAGATTTGGAGGATATTATCTAACAATCCATTGAAGATGAAGGCAAAAGGATTAAATGTCAGTTACTATGATTTTTACACTTCTTTAGGTGTCATGGTTCTTCGTGGGGGTGGGGGGGGTGTTTCCTATTTTAATTTTCTCAGTCCAGTGAAAATGAACTTGCCTCCCCCAGTGCTGGCTTTGCTACTTGGCTCATCCTCTGACATTTTTTACGGCCCCCAGGTGTCAGACTCTTTCAGATTCAATTCAGCTGGATAAGAAATGAAATAACTTGAAAATGGCCTTGTTAGCCTTCATATTCTATCAAATTAAAAAAAGGTCTTGTCCCTGTGTGCAGCCCCTCCTCCCAACCACCCACAGTTTTATTAGGAATGGCTCGGATTTATTTGTGTGTTCTGGCCTGGGCAAGTTCTCTTCATTTTCTAAATGGAAACTTAATACACATAAAATTAATGACAAATCTGATTATAGTGATTTGCATAAATTAGAACACTTTTTTATTAATTTCTGAGAGCTGATCTCTACAAGAGAGGACATATAAAATTGGATGCTAATTAAGCCAAGATTACCTTTGTTAACGAACATAAGCATGCATTCAGCTTTCTAATGAATAGGAAGGCGCACACTGGTGGGTGAATGCCCTATACCATGGGTGCTGGCAGAAATGATAAAGTTGTGTTGTTCTCAACACAAGGAACGTTCATTTATGTTAAGAATATTTTTGGTAGTCTAGATATTTTTTCCACAACAGAAAAGGGAAAAAAAAAACCGCAGATGTATTTCCTTTGAAGAAAGAGGGATTTGAAAGGAAAAGAATGTCTCCTGTTCCTGGTAAAAAAAATCAGAATGAATAACTTGTCTCAAGAATAAATCACTTTGTATTCTTAATTGGTCCCTGATTACAATGATCTTGTTCTTCAATTGACCTCAATGCTAGGTATGCTTCCTGCTCTGTTTTCTTTTTGCCCTTGTAATGGGTTTTCAATATTATTGTCTGTCTGCATTTTATTGATGCTAAAGAGAAACGTGGAAAACTTGGCAAAGGTCTAAAGCAAAAGAAAATTATAGAGTGTAAAAGGGGCAGAGCCAACCCTGAACAGGATTTTGAAGAAGGTAAAATTTGCTTCTAGGATTTCATCTCCTCTTTCTATTCTTTTCTTTTCCTGTTTTGCTTTTTCTACATGCCCGCATGTTTTGTCTTCTTTCTATTTTTTTCTTTTGCCTTCTTCGTAGGGTGTCTCGTGTTTATACTCCCTGAATTCCCAGTGTGGACTTGCTCTAACCAGGAGTCACCCTATGCTCTGAAATTGTCCCTGTGTTTTCTGTTCATCAGACCTACTTGTTCTGTGGCCCAGGGTTTGTGGAGGACCTTGTTGGGTGACTGGTTAAACTGACGAGCAATATCAGAGCAAATGTTAGTGGCTAAAATGAGGTTGAATGAATTACTCTCCTGAAAGTAGAAGCAGTATGTTCTATTGTAGAGCACACAGGCTTAAAATCTATGTTCAAGTCCTGCCTGTAACACTTTCAAGATATTATAACATTGGGCAACTCATTTAAGTCTTCTAAGGTTTAGTTTCCTCATCCATATAATGGAACTGATTGAGATGTCAAGGAGACCATATAATAGCTGATATTTCAGTGTCTGCTATTTGCTAGGCTCTGTTCTAGGGGCTTTACATCTATTAATGCAACATCGCACTGCCTACCAACAGCAATGAGCATTACGATGCCCAGGTTATAGATGAGGAAAAAATACACAGAGATGTTCATTGATATAAGCCATCATATCTCTTGCCTAGATTATTATAATAGATTCCTGACTGGTCTTCGTATTTCCATCCTTCCCTCTTAAGTCTATTCTTAACACAATAGGCAGAATGATCCTGTTGAAGCTTAAGTCAGATTTTGTCTTCTGGTCAAAATCTCCCATGTCAACCAGAGTAAAAGTCAAAATCCATCCTGTGTTCTGCAAGGTTCTCATGTCTGGGTTGCTTCCCCAGCCTTTCCTTATCTCATTCCTTTGTTTGCTCCAGTCAGTTACAGTGACCTCCTTGGACACCACCTTTCCCCTCACTCAGGGACACCACACGGGCGGCTGTCTCTGCTGAATGCTCTTTCCCCAATTATCTAAATGATTCCTTCCTTTTGAGTCGTTTTCTCAAAAAGCCCCTTCTTAGTAAGCCTTCGCTGGTCACCTTATCTAAAGTTGCAGCCCCACACCTCCAATACTTCATATTTCTCTTCTCTGCTTTTCTCCTTAGTACCTATTGCAGTCTAATATACATACACCTACTTATTGTTCATTGTCTATCTCCTCCACCAGCATATAAGCTCCATGATACAGAGAGGAACTTCTGGTTTGTTCATTGCTATCTTTAGTGCCTTGCACATCATGGGGCAATAAATGATTTGCTGAATGAATGAATGAACTTGCCCCATGTCACACAACCAGTAAGAGGTAAGATTTGATCTCAGGCTTTCTGATTCTAGAGCCTTAACCATGAAGCCTTATTGTTTTGTAAACTGTAAAATATTAAGGAAATAGCAATTGTTATGCATTAGTTAGGGAGATAGTGGTGGCCTATGGGAAGAGCACATTTCCCACTTTCCCAAGCTGAGAATCTGGGACAAGTTGATTTTCTGTCTATTGGTGCTTTTTATTATTGAAGCACTGAGTGGTGATGTAGGACTCATGGAAGGGTAGACCACTGTTTTCTTCTATATCTCTAATATCAGGTCGCATGTGGAATGGCTTAGGTAAACGCTAGCCCGAGCGAGAGTAGATCTGACTTTGAGTCACAGACACTGTGAGAGAGTCTGACAGCTGCTGTTGTAGCTGCCACTCCCCACTGCAGTTTATTTCCATGGTTCTTCTCTCTCTTCCCCTTCTCTTACTTTTGTCTCCAGTCAGTTTTCCCAATTATCCATCTGTCCCACAGCCTGAAGGGGCACTTTTGGTCTTTGCCTCACTGTGCTGGTGGCATCCAAGTGAAGACACGGCTGACTTATCTAGTCTGGACCAGACCACCCCCTCATCCCCCTAATCGTTCCCAGCTCTGAAATTATGTGTCTGAGATCTAAGGTACTTCTACATTAATGAATTGCTGTGTTCACACTGTGTTGGGTTTCAGGTCCCACACTCAGAGACTGAAACCAAGAGAGAGATAGAAAGCTGGAAGAACAGATGTGGAACAGATTAAAGGCCACATAACCTTGCTGGCCAGTGACTTTTCCCATCACTGGATGGTCTGCTCCTCACAAGCCCCACTTGGAACCCAGAGGCCCTCTGTCAAACCACCTGTCCTTAGCCTCAGAGATCTCCTCCTGCAAAATTCCTGTGTGTCTCCTATTTCGCTCACCTGAGGATTTTCTCTGAGGTTTAAGCCATCTTATATGAGCCCCAGCTTGGTTTAGGTGAAGCCATGCCCCTGCCTCCAACCACTTACCCTCTTTGTTCTCCTTGCTTGCCTTACTGCACATTTTTGGTCTAGTTAATCAATAGTCTATAAGCCATTCACAACTATATAAAAGTTTTAAGAATCAATTCCTAAGGTTCCAACAAAGGGTTTATTTAAAACTGTTGCCAGTTTAAACACTAATAGGGGAAAAATGTCAGATATTTTTAGGAAATCCAGCTTAGACACTTTTAGGAAAAAAAGTTTCAGGTGTAGCAGCATACAAAAAAAATAACAGCATGTCCATATGCTTTTTAAAAGATTGGGTTCACTCAGTGTGTTTTAAACATCAAGTAAAGGAACAAAGGATCTGATTTCATCTTTCTTAGAGAGTAGGAGGCCCCTTCCTTTGTGACCTTATGGTTTTGCTTTTAGTCTCCTCTGTATGACAACTCTCCTCTCAGCCATAAAAGACTGGCTGCTTTGGCACTCTGGAAGCCGTGCTCCATATAAGAGTGGCGTGAATGTTATTTATTGGCCACAGTGTGAAATCCTGCTGCTCTTGGTGATGGTCCAAGATCATTCATGTTGCAGACTGTTCTAATATTACTTTTTTTCTGTTGACTGTAGGCACCTCTTCTTTCCTTTTGTGATCTGTTGGGAACCAATCTTCTCAAAGAACAGAAGAGGAACATATCAACAAATCCTCACTCATAAGCATTGATTTGGGGCGGGAAAAGAGAAATAATTAGAATAATCATGATGATAATAGTAGTTAACAGTTTTGAAACTTACAACATGTCAGTCACTGTTGCTAAGTACTTTATTTATGTAGCATCTCATTGAGTTCTCATAGTTACTTGTCTTACAGACGAGAAAACTACCACCCGGAGATATGAAGTACATATCTTACTGGTTGCAGTACATACTGGTTGCAGCTAGTCAGTGATGTGGGGCTTTTTGCCTTCCTTTTATAGAGCAACAAACCTTCCTTTTAGCTCTGGTTATTTATGTTATGGGATTTCATGGAAATTCCTGTCTAAGGACTTTTTTGTCTTAAGTCCTGTTTGAACCTCCCCTTTTCCAATGAGTTCCAGGCAACATAGTATAGTAGAAACAGAAAGTATTTTGGAAATCGGCAAAGTCTATTCAACATTCATTATGCAACTTTCTAAAGGTAAAGGTGACAACAGCTAACAAATATCTTAATACTTTGAGCCTCAGTTTCCCACTTAAACAAAAAGATAATAGGTCTTTCATAGGATTGTTGTGATAATAAAATATGATAATGCATGTGTACCTTAAATATTCTGGTCTTCCTGAAGTTGCCTAAAGTTTTTGGTTTGTACATTATTTCATTCAATAACAATATACATTCACTTCTAAGAACCCTGTGAACTGATACAAATCATTATTGAAGTATCTAAAAGAGAAAGGAAGGAGCAGTCCATTATTCAACATTTATCAAAGCTTCCTAAAAATTCTCTTCTCCCCGAAATTCAGGTTTGCAGGGCAGCTACTACAACCTCTGTTCAAACATATATTAGTTCTTCCTCATTGCTCTCTTTCCCTAATGTCCCTACTTCCCTGCCATGTTTCCTGGTCACAGGATGACAGTTTTGTTGTCTGAGCTTTAGTAAGGAGGCATTGCCTCAATTAGTTCTAAAGCAGTTTTGCTTCAGTAAATACACACAGCAACAAAAATATTGCCAAATTTTTACTCTCCCCCTCCCCCTCACCTATCTCTTCTTTCATCATTTCCTAGATAGAAATGATTTGCTGGAAGGCAATAACATTTTTCCCTCTTTGTCTTGTATTTTATATATATCTTGTCTAATTTTTCAAATAGATGGTGAGTTTTAGTGTGGAATGCTTTAGGCTGCAAGTAACAGAAAATTGGACTCACAATGGCTAAAACAAATAGAGGCTGTTTTTCTTAGACACGAAATGGTAAGATGAAAGAAACTATCTGCTGGCATCAATTTAGCGGCTCATTCTCTGTAGAGCCACGTCTCTGCTCTGGCTAGGTCTTTCATTGCATCAGGAAAGCTTCTCCAGAGACCTAAGCTGATTTTTTTCTTATATCTCATTGGCTTGGATTATGTCAAATGGTCACACCAAGCTTCAAGGAAACCTGGGGAGCCAAGAGAGAAGGGAATTGGGATTAGGGATTAGGCCTCATGTCTACCTTACTCCTTAAAGACAGAACATGTATCTTCTTAAGTCCTTCCTTACTGTGCCTAATGCACTTCTGGAACATAGAGAGTACTCAATCAATATCTGTTAAATTAACAAGTTTATGATAAAGCAAAGGATAGATGGATGGATGGATGAGTTTTTAGCTTTTAAGGGTGTGTAAGGCCTAAGGTAACATTCTTTACAGAACTGTCTTGAAGTCAGAATACAGTGCAGATAATTTTCCATACCAAAATTAGAAAAAATAGCATAAATGACACACACTTGGATTTTTGTAAACTCTTCAAAAGGCTTAGAAGGGTTCAAAGAACCTTATATAACCTTTTATGATAGTTATATAAGCTGTAGGGTTAGGGAAAATATTTCTAATGATATCTGGAGGAATAGATGATCTGAAATAGATAAAATTATGACTCTTTATTGTTCACTGCATTTAAGAAACTTGTTTTTAGCCTAAAAATTTTACAGTTATAGAACTGATAAAAGCCTGGGAGAAAGCAAACACATGATGAAGGCCCGAATAGCAGGGTTTGCATAAAGTCAATCCCAATTGGCTTTATTCAGTGACATCCTTGAATATTAGAATGATCTCTTTATGCACGGTAAGAACCCTGCTTGGCAAGTATATTGATGTGCCTTTTGTGGACTAGCTTCATTCCTGCTTTTGGTTTTTATCTTTATTGTTTTCTCTCTGGTTTTTTTTGTCACTTATTTCCAATTTATTTACGATATTTTATTAATATATACCTCTAGAAGCTGTCTTAAATTCTTCATGAATAAGGCAAGATACAAATAGACAAGTAGTTAGTGATCATGCATGGTGCTATTTTCTATGCCCACTTCTGAAATAAAAAGCTATAATGACTTGCATTTTAAAATAAAGCATATTCAGAAACAGTCCCAGAATCTGAGACAGAACTGACATCAAAGGTAATTGAAAGTGTTAAAAATTGCATTTGAAAATGAATCTAGGATTCTTTGAAGTGTGACACGTTGTAAGTTCATGGGTGGTTTGTAATGTAATGCCAAACTGCGAATTTAAGCATCCCATATGGTGTTCATATTTTTGACTGGCAAATCTGTTGTGCACAGTTGCCATCCCACCATCCCCCAACACTCACCCTAATATTCCTTGGATGATTACAGATTATGATTATTATCTCATTTGAATTTTTGCCTTCAATTAGATATATAACAAAATTAAAAAATCTTTTCTTTTTGTAGTACTTAGTTTGGACGTATGAAACAAATGTGATATAAATGTTGCTTTTCATTACTGCATGTTAGATAAGAAATGAATCTAACCAAAGCCTTATTTAAAAAAGAGATAGTCTTGGGAGCAATTCTTCATTTAGTGTAAATTCTCAGTCTGCATTGTCAAGTGAGTAGTACTGAATACTTAACAGGTGGCTTAGCAATTGATGCACAAAGGAAAAGAATTATTACAACACCTTAACTACTTGCAGATGTCCTGGGTAGGAATATACATGCTTCTTGTGTTTCATAGTGCAGTCTTTGGTTTTCATGTTTAACAATTTTTTTATTCTTGACTGTCTATAAATTGATCCAACTGGTTTGTGATTTATGACAAGGAGTATTTCAACTGGAGAGGGGGGAAAATCTGTCACTATAAGAAAGAAAATGAGAATTGATAGAAATAGAATGAATGTTTTGTTCTTATTTAGTGAAACTAAGGAAATGTGATTAAATAATGAGCACAAAGGAAATAACATTAGGATTCCAGAGTTCTCTGTTTCATGGTAGAACTACTCTGGAACCTGCATTTAAATCGCTCTGTTCTCAAGTTAGGTATCAGTTTTTGTTGTTAAATGAGAATTATTGGTGCACTTAGAAACATTACAAAGCTCCATTTTAGATGAGCTGGGTATCTCTCCCTCACTATGTTGACTCTAGCTCCAGAGTGTTAGACAATATATGGCAATGAGAAATGTTGTTTCTCCCCCTGAAAAAAATCACAGAATATAAATTATTTTTGTGAGATTTGTTAGGAGCCTCTAAAATACAAATATAAACCCCTGATGAAGTTAAAATTGAGGCTATCATCTTTAGTGGTTGCTAACATCACAGAGAGGCAACAAAAATGTGAGTCCTATTGGAAATTACATCAATACCACCTATAAAGTATTTATTGGTCACAAAAGATCAAAGTTATATCAAGTTTCTAGATGTAACTACCAGTTTACAGTGAATAAAATGGAAAGAGGGAATATATAAAAAGTCACCACAGAAATGTCATCATCAAAATCCTGAATATGAGAAACTCTATAGGACAATCTGATGTTTTTGACAAAATAAATTACAAGGAAAGAAGAAGGGGAAACCTGTAGATGAAACTTACAATAAATATCAAACAAAACTGATATGTAAACCTCATTGTTTGGAATATGATTTGAAGCCCACTGTAATTTTTTAAAAATTTATAGAAATATGAAACTCTAAATGTTGACTGGTTGGCTATTTAATGATACTAAAGAATTATCTATTTTTATAAGTAATGATAGTTTTGAGATTATGTTTCTAAAGTTCTTACCATTTAGAAATATATACTTTAAGAGTCTCATGCTCTACCGACTGAGCTAGCTGGGTGTTTAGAAATATATACCTTAATATCTATCAATGAAATGATAAGAAGTCTGGAATTAGCTTCAAAATAATTTGGTCTTGGGAAGACAGTGTTTAAATGAAATAAGATCGGCCATGAGTTGACTAATGCAACTTGGTGAAGTGCTTGGTGATAGGGGTTCATTGTACTCTTTTCCTACATTTGTGTTTTGAATTTTCCAAAATCAAAGGTAAGTAAGCCAATTTTAAAAGTCTTCACCCTCCCCATACACATGTACCCTTTGTTAAGAACTCAGACTTTGTTTTGACAATTTCAAGTTTTGACCTGAAGTGCTCTTTCCCCTAAGCCTTTCTTGATTCCCTCATACTGGATTATCCAGCCTTCATTTGTATTCACGCAGTGCTCTGTGCCTACCCCTCTTGTCTTTGACATCATGTTGTCATTGCTTAGTCACTTGGGGACTGGAATAATATTTTCAAATAAGTCTTTTGTTTCCCATATTTCTTCTTATCCCTTGGCCTTTATCCCATTTAACCAGCTAAGCATTTTGTGTTCATTGCCTCAGGGAAGAAGTGATAGACTAGAACAGACACACACCAAAAAAGGAGTTGATTTTATTTGTTTATTTAGGAGTTGATTTTTGATCTTTGAGTTCCAAAGCCTGGGCATCCTGAAAATAGGAAGAATGAGGAGGTAGAGAACTAATTTCCTAGGCTGGAGTATGAGGGAGAAAGGGGAGATGGAGGGATCATAGCCTACTGGGAGACAGAGACAGGTGGGATCTGGATGGGAACCAGGTCTGGAGGGTTCATGTACAGAGAGAGCCTGGCCTACACTTGCCCATTGTCACCAGGGATCAGCACCGGGGAACCATGTGAGAGCCCAGTTAGCAACTGCAGACAGCCCAGTCCCCATGCCAGTGTGGTTTGTATATCACCTTAGCTGTGCTTGTTGTTAGTGCTGGGGTCTCTTCATATGGGGGAAGGGTGGAGATGGAAGGAATATAACCTGCTGGGAGGCAGAGAAAAGTAGATTTGGGATGGTGGGAAATGCCCGAGCTTTGAACAAATTGAGAAATAAGACCAGGAAGTGACAAAGAAGGACTACAGTGTCACCGTTGTTAGCGATAAGTCCTGGGTGACAGATGTAGAATAATGGACTTACAAAAGCCCAGATGGGATCATGGGATGCACCTCCTTGCCCCCACACGCAGCACTGGGTGCAGGGCAGGCTCTCCCTCTGGTGGTGCTGGGGTGTCCCATGAGGTTTTGGCAGCTCCCGTCACTCATCCTGGTAATCAGGTTTGCCACCAAGAGGAAAAAGGGAGGAGATGACATGAACATGCCTGGTTTATTCTTCCCAATTTTATCAGATAGGGAAGTGGCTATATCCACCCATCTGATGAAACTGGGCTGGAGAGCCAGCAGCTTCACACTAGTTGTGCTTCTCTTGACACGAAAGGAAACACCAGGAATGGGAAAGAGGCTCTTGCCTCTAACAGTCAGCAGCCAGCACACCAGAGTGATACTCATTTGTATAAGACTTTGCTCAATACCCAATCACCTGATCCAAGTGGGACAAGCACCATTTCAAACCCCAGGACCCCAGAAGTGCTATAATAGAGACTTGTGAACATTAACACCCCAAAAGAGCAGTGGTGGCTGTAGATATAACTTTGAACTCTCCCACTTACCCATGAAAGTGATGAAATATTTCTATCATATTTTTTTTTTGTCTTCACCACAGTATATAAGTTTTTTGAGGGCAAGGATTGGATTTTACTCAAGGTTGCATTAGTGCTTGTCAAAAAGTAGAGAAAATAAATATTTACTGAATTGAACTGAATAATAACATTTTATTAATGATAAATTTTATCAAACAGATAACCTGATCGCTGAGATCAATTCCACTTCTCTTATGGATTAAATCCACAACCAATCATAACTTCATATATACTCAGTTCTAAATTGCCATCCATTACCTAATTTTGTCAGTAAATCTTCAAAACAGTTACTGTTTTGTGGTGTTAACAATGACTTCATCCTCTTAAGTGGTTGAAATAGTTAATGGAGGCTATAGATTTACCAGTATTTCTTCCCCTTTATGTCCTAGAGTTATAGAAATTAAATGATTTAAGTGTTCTAACCATGTTTCTAACTCAAAGCATCATCAGATAATAAATCAATCCTTAACTATTCATGTCACTTTTACAATAGATACACAAATTATCAATTTAATAGAAAAATATTGTGTTTAGCTATCAGAATTTATAGAAGGATTCTAATTTCTAAAATTCAGTTTTTCCTCTTTTATTCAGATTGTATAAGGTCTCATGTATTTTATCTTGTAGTAGACATTTATCACATGTTGACTACTCAGCACCAATACCCCTTCCTACCTGCACCCTGATTACACTTAGGAGAATTAATTCTCCCCATTGTGTGCAGTCTTGGTGGGGTGGAAAATCCACATATTTACTCTTCTATTCTGGACTGTACAGTAGAGGCTCCTAGGAGCTCCTCCCATCAGATCCTTTTTCTTATCACTCAAGAACAGCCAAGAGGTACGTAGTATTGTCAGAGTCTCATGCAACTTTAAGTCTTGGGTGGAATTAAGTAAGGCTAGAAGAAACTGTTGGGAATTTCTGCATGCCAATGGCAGCATTTGGGGAATGCTGACAGCAGTTCCTGGTAGAAAGACCTTCTGAAGTCACCTGGCTCTGTCCATTTCAAGACTCTACTTTCCAATTTTTGGCTCCTCCATAACTTTTCAATCAATCCCACTGTTTGTGCTTCTGTTTGCCAAGACAATTTCTGTTGCTTGCTACCTTAGAACCTTAACTGATTCACACAGCTTGAGAGAAACATCATGCAATGGAGGGAACCCTGAGGTAAGAGTCATGGGACATGAATTATAGTTGCGGCTTTGCAATTAAATTGCTTTGAGACTTGGTAAATGTCTCCTAGCCTCTCTGGACTACAATTTCCTCATCTGTGAAGATAACAGCCCAGATAACCTTGAAGCTTCAGTTTTTAAAGTACGATTTCATGACTTGTGTTGCTATCAGGATATAGTGATTAAATTATAGTGGCCATATTATCGACACTGTGGTTAAAGTAAGAACTTTTCTAGAAATTTCACTTGATGTTTTAACACACAGGGTGCTGTGAGTATTTGTTAATCCTCGAGTGAGCATTTACTCTGTAGGTCATCTCTTGGGCGGGGTGATCAGATATTGGAACAGATTCCTACAACAGAGAAAATAAGGGGACATGTAACTGCCTGTTCTTGGAAAATATTACCTCAGCTCATTGCGGTGATTATGACAGAGCTAGCCTTGAAGATGATTGATGGAATTGGCTCTAGATCCAGGCAGTAGGAAATGCTGGCACATTACATTAATGTTAAAATAAAATCCAGTCAGCAGATATTTACTGTGGGTAAGGCACCCTCCCTGCCTTTGTGAGGGCTTGCCTCTGTTGTAAATTTGAGGAACACGTACATAATTTCTGATTCGGGGAGTGGTTGTCATTGAATGTTTCCTAACATTTAAAGGATTTTCCTTGTTTTTGATTTTATCAAATTTGGGCTATTCCAATGTGGAGTAGCACTTTCAGTGACTCACGTATGGTACAAACACCAATTGCCAGTTGCTTCAGATTTGAGCTAGACTTTGTGGCTATTACACTTGGCCTGTATTTCACAGCTCAATAGCTCAGTGAATAATACTATAGCAGCACAGCATCTAAAGGAAGTTTGACAATTATTCAGACACTTGTAATGATTTCTAAAATTAATTTGAATATTGTAAAATACCTGCAAAATGCACTTTGTGATAACAATGAATGACCCGTATGCAGTTTGCTTGACTACCAAGATCAAAGCATATTCACTTCATTGTCCTTGTATGGATGCCAAGTCTCACGAGACATTTACTTCAACACAGCTGATGATTTTTACTTCTCAGATTCCTGCATTGGCTTTCCATCTCATTTAGAATAAAAGTCAGAAGTTGTAGAAAAGCTGGTAATGTCCCCCTCCCCCAACATACACATGCTCTGGTCCTATTACCTCTCTTGTGTCATCTTCTCCCATCTTCCCTTGCTCACACCACTCTAGCCATGCTCGACATCTTAATGTTCTTCAAATATGCCAGACTCTTGACTTTCTCAGGGGCCTTGACTTGCCTGAGTAAAGAGTCCTCTAGCACTCTCAAAGCCATGTGAAGGAGCTCTTCACTGCCAACGAAACCTACCCTCAAGCCACATCTGCCACCAGCACTGCATTCTGCTGCTGTGGAAACCAGAGGGTCTCATGGTGGGTGGTGGACCTGATGTGGTCTACTGTTCATCAAAGCCAATTCGGTGTCAGTTTGTAGTGCTGACATTGGGACACCACTCCTACTGATGCCATCTCCATAAGGCAGAGGGCAATGCCATAGCCTGATACTAATAACTAACTAACTTTTGTGGAGTACTTAACGATATGCCACGAACTTTACTCATTTAATATGCATAACAGTTATGGGAGATGGGCACTGTTATTATCCACATTTTATAGATGTGGATAATCTAGAATCTTTGGAAGAGTTAACAATCTTGCCTAAGGTCGCATAGGTAACCAGTATACGGGCTGACTCCAACCCAGGCATTATGATTCTAGAAACCATGAACTTAATGACTCCAGAATCAATGCATTTAAGGTCATCACCACATTGGGTTAAAGTGGGAAATAACCCATTCTTCCACCTTGTTGTCACTTTAAGCACAATGTGTTCATGTAGTTTTCATTTTAAAAATTTAAGTATAATTTTGTGCAGTTTTTACTCACTGCACCAAGGGACAACTCTGGAGCTAAAAATCAGAATCAGAACGAACTTGACACCACCTGGGTGTTATGATTGGATCTGATGTCCCTCCTAAAACATTTAGCAAAATGTGAGAAAGCTGGTCTGTCTGTATGATCTAAATTAAAACTATGATGAAGATGATGATATGTTTGAGATGACTCAGGGTTAGGGTGGGAAAAAGTAAGAAATCAGCAACCCAGGGCCTCCACCTTACCGTTCTCATTTGAAATGGAAAGCACTTCTACTTTTATCATTTTATTTGTTCTACATTTTGGACTTCCTGGTGTGATTTCTTTTAAAGAAAGTATTCTGGTACTTTAAAAAGAAGAAGAAAATCCCAAATCCAGAGAGTCACTATTGTTCCTTCCTCTTCCCTCTTTTGGTTGTGTGTTGGGGCCTGGTAAGGAGCAGAATTCAGGTTAGGATCCATGGGGATTTTGTCAACAAGGACAGTATATTTTGACAAGGACCAACACGAAGGCCCTGTTCCCTGGGCCTTCTGGACAGAAGTTGACTTCCTGGCAAGGATGCCTTTGAAATGTTTTTTCAGGTTTCTCCTTTGAAGTGTAGGGATAAACAAAGCCCTCCTTTAAGTTCTTTCTATTGTCTTTGATTGTTTCTCTTTTCTCTGTGGATAAAAATAAAAATTGAAAAAAAACCCCAGCTATTTCTGATCTTAGTAGTTTAAAAAGCTCGAGTATCTCCACAGAGAAAAATTGTTTGGTTACTGGGGCCACATGAAATTCTGATTAGCCAAAGGGATTGCGGCTCAGTCTGAAGCTTTGCCAGGACTTGCACATCTAGGGTGGTAGAAGGGATGAGGAATTCTGCTACAACAGCTGCTGTGCTTTCAAAGCCGTGAGAGCAGCATCACCTTAGGCTTCCCATAAGCCTTCTTTTCCATTTCATGTTAGCTGCAGAAAAAAATTGTGTGGTGCAGGTATAAAATTGAAATTATTTTATCATTTGGTTAGGTGCTTTTCAAATTGAGCATTTTATGAGTCCACAATTAAATGTAGCAATACAAGTGTGTAAGTACCTATTTACGTTTTAAAATAACCAGCTCAACAGGTGCCATGTGAACGTGGTATAAAATGTAACATTAGAAGAAAGAAATCTCAGCATAGTTCAGCACATAAAACAATGGAGAAAGTTTTCTTACATTTTATCTGTTAAAACAGCAACAGAAAAATTATCTCATAAAAGTGTATTCTGTTCCCACGGTTGGATCATCTTGTATAGAGGACATAGTTATTGAAATAATCTTTTTATGGTTCTGTGTTGATATGCCAGTAATTATTGGCCAAACAATTTCTTTACATTTTTTGCACTATCATTCTAGTCAGCAGGCTATTTTCCTTCAAAGAGGTGAAAAATGAGTTTCTCAGTGCCTGACCCTATAACAACCCATAGTAAACTCCAGAACTGTTTGCTGAATACATAAATGAATGTAGGCATTTCACAGTCCATTGAAAATGAGCAGGTTGAAACATTTATTTGAAGTCCATTACTTCGGCAATTTTGAAATAGAATTCTATTATCTCAGTTTGGCAATCTTTCAAAACTCTGGATAAATACATAAATTCTCACACTTTGTACACATCGAGTCTGTTCAATTTATGGAAGAACCAAGAGGTTATTTTGGTATGGAACTCCTGAAGTGCAAACTTAGAGATAAAGCTGAAATAGGTCAATGCAAACATGCAACATCTAACATACTATATAGTTTTTTATGTTTGTCTATTTTAAAGTGTAGCAGCACATTCTTTTGATTTAGGTTAATCCTTTAGAATCCTCGGTCATTCCTGTAGGAGGTAGAATCATTCCCCCCATTTTCTGAAGGAATGACTGTTTCAAATAGCCAAGAGGGGGATCTATACCTCTCTCTGAATATTTATTGTTGGAACACAGCTCTTAAAGCTATTATGTCTCTGGAGAGGACCAGAGTGCTGATATTATTTTTTACTTCAAAATATGTCAAGTATAAAATAGGGCTCAACATGCAGAAGTGAGGTTTGTAGAGCAGGCACACAACACTTTTATATAGAGTGATCCATCCCCCTCAAACAAGTGTTAAATTTAGATTGTGATATCTTTATTTTTAACATACTGTAAACAAATCTTCATCAGAGTTAGAACATTAACCTTGAAAGAGAACTTAGAAATCTAGTTGATGTGTGAATCCTCAGAATCTATATCCAACTTCTCCCTAAATTACTATCTTCTGTAACTTCATCTTCTCATGACATGCCCAGTCTAATTTAGGATAGTTCTGATAATTGAATAGTTCTTTCTCACAAGCAGTTGGAATTTTCTTTCCATATCCTTGGACAGACGCTGGTTTGCATAGATCCAAAGGATGGAGCTAGGCGGCTTGGTAGGTGAAATTTACAGGGAGACTGATATTATTATCAAGAAGAATTTTTACTGGTCAAAATCATCTTGGCATGGAGCGGACTGCTTCAGGGTGGTGGTGGTAATGAATACCCATTTGAGGTAGGCTGAATAATCAATGGGCAGGAATACTGTAGAGGAGATTCAAGCATCTGTATGATGTTTGGGATAGATGATGTTTAAAGGATTCAGCTGATCCTGAGATATTATGATTCATTTTATAATAAACTTCTTTAGATATCCCTTTGGGACTCCACATGTGTATATCAAACTGTCCACTTGCCATCTCCATAGGTGTGCGAATGTCATTTCAAAGTCAACATATCTGACACTGAACTTTTGATTTCTTTTTTTTTTTTATTTCAGCATATTATGGGGGTACAAATATTACGG
>VBSM01003169.1:727677-757241 GCA_008086735.1 Cheirogaleus medius
TGAAAAGTTTCTGTTCATGTCCTTTGCCCACTTTTTGATAGGGTTGCTTGATTTGAAAAGTTATTTTTAAAAGATATTTTTATATATCTCAATTATGAAGCTACTATTGCCCCTAAACATTCTGGAAGCTGGAGAATGAACAGTGGAATTATTCTACTTTAAAGGCTCATACCTCCACATCCACAATAATAGTATATCAGAAGCTGTAATGTGTTAGGCATATATTACCAATCTTCTGAGTTCTGCGTTACAGGTGAAAACAATTAGGCTTAGAGAGATGGGAAATTTACCAAAGGCCACACAACTGGATGCTAGTTTTGAGCCCAGGCCTTAAGACTGTTTTTTCATGTTCTTGTTTCATAAACAGTTGGGGATACGTAAGTGAACAAAGTTCTTGACCATGTAGTGTTTACATTTTAGTCAGGGAAGATGACAATAAACAAATAAACATAAGTGCTAGGAAGAACAATCAAGAGAAACAGGCCATAAAGGAACTGGGCAAAGGTTGTGTGTGTGTGTGTGTGTTTTATGAGGTGGCAAGAGAAGGCTTCCTTGATCACTTGAGCAGATCACTTGATCACTTGAGCAGAGACCTGAAGGGAATGAGGGAAACATGGATATCAAGACAAGAGTGCTCAAAGCAGAGGGTGTACCCAGTGGGGAGAAAATGTTCAACATGTGCTTCTGAGAGCTGATAAAAGTAAAAATATTTTTCTGTTTGCTAAGGTAAAAAAATGTGAACACTATGAAAGAATACACTTCCTTAGTTGTCTGATTTCTCCCCCTTAATTTTAGAATTATTTTCTCCTTACTTTCTTTCCTCTACTCCAACACAAGCCTCGCTTACAAAGTTGAAAGACTATTTTATGTCATCTTCACAAGTATTTAAAATTTCCTGGGCATCAGTGACCTGCAATTGCTTTAGTTACTTGGTCTTTCTTTCATGGTAAAAGAGAAAAGTAGTCGAAGGACTTCCCAGGCAGAACTTGAATAGAGCATATATTAGATTCCTAGGGCTGTTGTAACAAATTTCCCCCAACTATGTGGCATAAAACAACAGAAAGTTATTCTTTCACAGTTCTGGAGGCCAAAAATCTGAAATCAAGGTGTTTGCAGTGTTGTGCTCCCCCTGCAGGTTCTGGCAAAGAATCTTTCCTTATGTCTTCGGAGCTTCTGGTGGCTGCTGGCAACCCCTGGCATTTTTTGACTATAGTAATTCCAGTCTCTGCCTGTGTTGGCATTATGTGTGTATCCTCCGTGTCTCCAAATTCCCCTCTCCTTATAAAAACACCTGTCATTGGATTTAGGGCCCACCTCAATCCAGTATGACCTCATCTTAACTTGATTATATCTGCGAAGATCCAATTGTTAAATAAGGTCACATTCACAGGTCTGGGGCAGACATGAATGGGGCGGGGCACACTATTCCACCCAATACAGAGGGGAAATCCCAAGTATAAACTGCATTTCAATCAAGTAGAAATCATCTCTTCCATCCCATCTTCATGCTCACAAACATAATACAAATTGATTCACCTGAAGTCTTTCATCTATAGCAAGAGTCAGCAAACTTTTCTCTAAAGGACCAGATAGTTAAAACTTCAGCTTTGGGGGCTATCAAGTCTGCTGTCGTCAAGTGAAAGCAGCCATAGATAACACATAAACACACGAACAAGGCTGTGTTCTGGTAAAATGTTATTTACAAAAACAGGCTGCAGACTGGATTTGGCTTTGGGCTATAGTTTGGCAACTCCCGATCTATAGCAATGATAAATTGCTAAAAAAAGAGAAATATATACAGCTACCTAAATTCCTTTGAACTTCGGTAAAGATTTTAGTGAAACTTTGGTTTAATTGTGGTTCAGAAGAAAATTAAATTTATAACATTTTCCCAAGGAATTATAACCACTGGTTTGAACAACTCTTACTTTTCCTCCTACCTTGGCTGTTGAGCATTAGGAGAAAAGGAGGAAAAAGTTTAGGTGTGCCAGGTGTAAAGGAGTTAAAGTGCTAGCTGAATATTACTGTGAACACAATGTGGTTTGTAGTATTTTGCAATAAAATAAATGTTGAAGTTATTCCAGGAAATACTGTAACAGTCATACAGCTGTAACCAAGTACTGCCAATTTAGTCAAGTAAAAATAGTGCACTGGAGTGCAATTTAATGTGTTATGGAAGATATTCACGAACTTGGAAGTCTGGTAATGACCATGGTGAGTAGGCCCAGGAGAAGCCAAAGGGATTTTCTTGAAACTTGAAAATATGGAATTAGACCAAGATTGCGTCCGTGAATAATCAGCACTCCTATTTATTGTGCTATCTAGTCAATTACAAGAAATGTTAACACAAACAGGGTAGAAATACCTAAACAGCATTAAACAGTGAGAATGATACCTAGAGGGAGGGGAATTTTACCTTTGGAGAACGACACACAATAGACACCCTGAAGTGGTATGGCGCTAGTATGAAGGGGAGAGTATGGAGGGGAAAGGCAATGGAAAGGAGATAAATAAATGATTTAACTCCTATTGCCTACTGTGCAGGCTGCTGAACAGCTGCTGTGCCCCAAAGTCTAGCAAAACGTGGAATTTAGCAGCAGCATCCTCGGTGAGAGGAAACATACCCCTTTGAGGTTGTTGCTCTTGTTGTCTGGCTGGTCCCAAGACTCTCATCTCAGCAGGATTAATGAGGACTGATGGCAACTTTACACCCATCCTCACTTGAAAGTGATGCAGAGCCATATAGATGACATCGCTGTCCGCAGGCGGACTTATAAAACTCTAGTGATAGACATTTCTTGTCAGTTGTAAGTGGATCTGAGAGTTCTTCTCACTCCATGGAATACCCATGCTGGCCTGTGGAAATCTAGGCTTCATCTGGGCTTCCTCCCACTGATAAGTGGGTAATATGAACCTTGAATTTAATATCTGTGGTTATCACGTGGGGTTGAAAGTGAAATCATTACTTGTATATTGGAACTTGGAAGTGTGTATTGGACCTTGGGAGTGTGCATTAGAATGTGGAAAAAGGGAAATAATGTTTCTGCCTTTGGTTAATTTATTAAAATAATACAAATAACACACTGTGGATGAATACCTTAAAAAAGAACAAAATTTCCAGTTGTCAAAAGGTCAAAATGAAGAATAGCAAGGATTGGAAATCTAATCAAATCCAGATGGAATGTGTGGAAAAGTAGTACCCTAATTGTTACTATTATATCTGAAGGCCTACTCTGGGAGTAAGAAGGATGAGAGAGGTAAGGCAGAGACAAGAAGGGGATCCTGAAGAATAAGAAGAGTAAGAATTGTCTGGGTGTCACCAGCCTAGCCCATTAGCAGGGGTGCTCTGACCAGCTGGTAGGAACATCCCACCCAACAGGCTGCTACACTGATGCAGTATTGCTGTTATGGAGTCTATTAATTGTGCTAAGGGTTTTATGTCATAACATTATCCAATCCTGACAAAACCCTCACGTGATTATTATCATCTCCACTTTTCACGTGGGTTCACCAAGCCTCAGAGGTGAAATGACTGACCTGCTGTCTCACAGCTAGTTAGTGGCAGAGCTGGGGCTTCTGCTGAGTCTGTCCGAAGTGGAAGACCATGCTCTTTAACTCCTTGCTTTATTGTTTCTGATGTATATTTTCCTCCCAGAGGTGGGGATATTAGATCATCACAGATTGATCCCCCTTGCCTTTAACATCATTCAACTAACATACTTGGTTTTTACCTCTGCACTTGTCAACTGTATTGGTTGGGGTAGATCAAACAGCTGTACCAAATAGACCTCCAAATGTAATGGCCCAAACACAATATAAGTTGTCACATGTTTAGTACGGTGCCAGGATCAATAAATATCAGCTATTTATTATTTCCCAACTGACACACTTTCCTCAAAACCACTCTGTGACATAAGTGTTATGCCCATTCCACAGAGAAGGAAACTGAGGTCACACAGCAAGTAGATGGCAGAGCTGGAACTGGAATCCCAAACCCATGCTCCTAACCTCTGAGCAATACTTTCTCATAAATTAAGTGGGGGAAATCATTGGCCTCTGGCATGAAAGAATTGAGCTCCTTGCACTGTGTTTAAATATTTCCCATGTTAACTCAATCTAAAATGTAACTCAAAAATCACTCTCCATTTTCCATCCAACTAGGTCTGAAGAAAGACGGGCTGCCTTCGGTGAATTGTATGGCACCAGTGGTCTGTTGGCAAATGGTATGTAGAGATACTTGCTGACACAGACCAAAAGTTTGAACTTGAATAACTTTTTTCATTTCCAAAGGAGACCTTTTAAAATACTCCCCTGTAGAGAGTAACCACAAGACAAGGCTATACTTTAAGAAAATAAGTTTGCATAGAGAAGATAGTTTTTAAAAAATATTATTTTTCATTTTATAAGTCAGAAACCATATGGAATTTCCACTCTCACAGAGCTTATAAATGACTTTGTCTGGCTTTCTTGAAACTCGACACTGCAAACTCCAAACTCAGCAAAGTCTAGAGATGAGTTGGAGTCTGGAAGTGATATTCTAAACACCAGCCTGTTGTACAGGACGAGTTGTTCAGGAAGGAAGCGAGACACAGATTGGGAGGAATGAGACATGTTTTCAGCCATTAGGTTTGACCTGATCTTACCTCTCAAGGCCTAATAACTTTTCTAATTTTTAACTAGGAAAGTACTCCTTTTGTCATTTGCTTTCGATGTTTTCCAAGAAAATAAGGACAATTAGTACACTGCTCTAAGAACATTTGTATGCCATGATCTATAAAGCAGGCAATTACGTAAAAACAGAGTGGTTCCTTGGCAATCTGACTACTTGTTGCCCTTTGGTTTAATTTTTTTTAGATATTTACTAAACATTTATTTAATGAGGGAGTGGTTATGACTGAAGGAGTAATTTTTGGTTTTTCACTTAATATTTTCTACTTTTGCAGAAGCAGGAGCAATATACATTTTTCCAGTTACATAGGAAAGCTATGGAAACTGGAGTTTGTGGGCACATATTTCCTGTGTGTGTGTGTTTATGTGTGTGTGTATATTCCTGTGATTCTTGGATGGATCTTTATGGATTATTGGGTTAGTCTGATCCCCAATCTAGCTCTAAATGCAAGGTTTCCCTTGCATTGGTTAGCAATTGCTGGATAACAAGCCACCCTGAAATGTAATGGCTTCAAACAACAACCATGTATTATTACCATGTATTATTCACTAGTCTGTTGGGCAGGTCTGCTGATCTGGGCTGCACTTTACTGATTTAGCTAAGCTGGTTCACATGTTTTCTGTTAGCTGGTTTAGGAAGGTCGCTGCTGGCACAAACTCTGGCACGTACGTTCCAGGTCTGAGGCCCCTTAAACTCTGGAACTTATGATGGTCTAGCAATGTGGAGAATCTAGTATTGTTTTGAAAATTTCTTTATCTTGTGGTATAATAAATCAAATAGTAGCCAATGACAATTTAGAAGGAGGGAATCATAATCATAATTAAAATAGCTAATGTTTCTTGAGTAGGCTTAGATTCCTGCTTGACAAGAAGTTTTATAAAAAATCTCATCTCTATTTTACTGTTCTGATGTCAATGTAAGAGTTATGCTGTGATCAATGGTAGTATCTTATACGAGAAATATTATCAATATAGAGGAAAAGATGACAGAGGAAGGAAAAAGTGAGAAAGAAAGGAATGAGAGAGGGAGGGAAGAATCTAATACAGGCGTCCTCAAACTACGGCCCGTGGGCCACATGCCGCCTGCCTAGGACATTTATCCAGTCCGCTGGGTGTTTTTGCCGCTGCTGCCTGTCCTGCTTAGCAGCCGACTCGTCCTGAGCCCACAGTGCGCACTCTCCAATGGTCTGAGGGACAGTGAACTGGCCCCCTGTTTAAAAAGTTTGAGGACGCCTGATCTAAAACTTACTGAACTTTAACTATGTGCATGGTAAGAAATGATTACAGAAACATGACACTTGGCAGAAAGCACTAGGCGTTGTCCAAATCCTGAGTTCTTTTCTTCCTGGGCACTCAGGCAGGTTAAATCTCCCAGCTTCTTGCAGATGGCTGTATCTGTGGCCTGAGTTCTGGCCAATAGAACGTGAGCATGAGTGATGTGTCCTGCGTCCTGGTCTGGTTTTCAAAAGCCTCTCAAACATGCTCCAGTCTTTCCTGCTTCCAGCTTACCTGGGGGAAGATGATGCCTAGGGTGACCTTGAAAGTCATGTATTGAAGATGGCAGAGCTGCCTTCACCTGTTATCCTGAAGGAGAGGTGTGCTGCTTACCTTGAACTGCAAGGTGAGTGAGAAGAAAACTCTTATAGCGTTTGAGGCATTATACACTTTGGGATCCATTTGGTACAGTTTAACATAGTCCAGTTATACACAATGTTGATCTTCAAATCATCTCTATGAAGTAGATACTATTTATCTTTATTTTTACAGAGGACAAACTGAGGCCCACAGTGAGAGAGTGACTTTCTCAGGTTATGCAAGTGACAAATCAAGATTTGAACTATGGTCAGTTCAACTCCATCCACTCAGAGACCACAAACATTCCTTTCATACACTGAGAATAGCCTACCAGAGTTTTGATGTAGAAATTCTCATTATATTTTTAGATGTAGGAAGATGGTAATCCTGCAACATTCTTAACCTGGTAGGAGCAAGAGGCAATGTGATGTAAGGGGGTTAGAAACTAATAGAATCTAGATTCTGCCTGGTTCTGTGACAGGCAAATTGTTTAACTTCTATGGACCTCAGCTTTCCAACCTGGAAAATTAAAGTAAAATTTAAAATAAAAAAAGTAGATTTACCTAAGAATGACTGGTGAATAGTTATGCTGGTTTTCTGTTCCCATGTCCCCTTCCTCAAAACAACAGAGTACTTTTCATCCAACTGAATCTTAATGAAGTTGTCCTGTTCTGGGGTGTAAAAGTCTTAATAAAATAGGATTGAATATTAAAAGAAATAACAAATGTTGAGCACCTAAAACAGTGCCTAGTATATAATAGGTGTTCAATAAAATCATGATCTTTTTAATAAGGCAAAATGGAACAGTGTACATAAGTCCAGTGTTCAGAGTTGGGCACTATGTTCAGAGTTGCTCATGTATTCTGGGTTTCCTTTTCCTGCATTTATCTATTGGGATGCGATTTGCCTTACTATTAGCATAAGTCATAAGCATCCTGCTCTGTTTTTCAGGAAAAGGAGGTAATTTGGGCTGCAGGCACATTTTCATTAGAGAAAATGAGGGCAGTTAATGGTTAGTGTTCAGGAACAACAAAACTTAGTTGCTTAGCAACTAAGCTGCGGGGTGGGCAGAGACTGTGTAAAAGCAGTAGGGAAGAGAAAAGCAGGAAGGAGTGTAAAAAAATGAATTTAATGTCCAGTTATTCCCAAGTGGGTGAAAGATTTATATAGCTCCGGTATTTATAGCTATAGCTTATTTGTTACATGACTGGAAATTTTAATGAAATATTTTAAAATTCAGCAGTGGTAAGTTACAGTGGACATTTATTGTTCTAATGCAAGGGAAATGTAAACTGTTGATTTAACATGTCGATCTTGTGTGGAAATACGGGAATGGTTTAGAGGTCATCTAGCTTTGGAAATCCGTCATGCTGCGCGGACACTACTGCCACCGTGTGGACAATGCTGGGAACCTCCAGGGAGCCGAAGGGTGAGGGATGGGCAGGAGAGGAACACGGTAGTGGCTTTCAGATGGTTTTGCTCATGTGTCCCTGAAAATAATTTTAAAAAATTCTGGCACATCTTTAAGTTAGTATATAAAAAATTTAATTATACACTTAGATGGTTGAAAGAAATATAATTTCTTGTGGTTTATGAATATTCATATTTAAAATAAAATTGCTATATTACTCCTCTAAATGTATACAATGGAATCTAAATACCATAGAGATTTGATATACACCATCAACTATTTTAAAATTACATGGGCAAGCTTTTTTAATTGAGTAATTTTCAGATAATTCCTTTTCCTCCTTGAATTTGTATTTGAATTCCACTTTTCCAACAGACTTATTTTCTAATGTTTTATGCACATATATATGTTTTAAAATATATAAGGTAATATATAATACTATGTATATGTAAAACATTATATATATTTCTCTTTAACAAAAATAAATGTATAAATTAAAATTTAAAGTGAAAGCTTTTTGTGACTATAAGGCTTTAGTTATCTATATATCTTAGTGCACAATTGATTAAAACACAAATATATTTAAAATGTTGATCAATAAGTATTAAGCATTAAAAAGTAAAGCTGTATTTAGAAATTCATCTCTTAGGTAGAGGAGACTTTTTGAAAATTAGTTTACATATCCATGATGAATATTGATTATTGCTAGAATGAGATAAAGGTCAGAATAAATACTATCCATATTTATCATTTTTCCTAGTTGTAAGCCTAAAGAAGCTTCATTTACAGAAAGAAGTAATGCGAATGGAAGAAATGTTATTAGGCAATGTTAACTCAATTTTTTGAACAATTTCCAAGTTTACTTGCCCAAAATGACTTAGTACAGTTTCAATAATTTTCTTTTTTTAATGATCAGTGGACAACTGGTTTAGGTTTTGCTTCAAGGTTGTTAACAGAAAAAGGATTGGAAACCACTGGTCTTGCAAAAGGATTTGGTATTCAGTCATTAGAATGATTTACTCTCTCAGTACAGCTACTAATAATGCAAATCATCCCTGTGATGGATGTTCCAGAGGTTTCTATACCCCAGACAGTGCACTTTTGTGACCTTCAATGGCACGGGAGAAGGAGATAAGCTTTTCTTTTGCTATGGGAGAAAGAACGTGGAGAAAGAACATAGAGAAAGAGGAGGTGGGAACAGTGCAACGGTTGACCAGAGATAACTAGGCAAATAAATTTTTTAAATGAATACAAATGGAATTTGAAGGTATGAAGAATATTGATTCTCTTAACATTATTTGAATATACCTATCCTTTGAAAAGTTTGTGCACACCCAGGGTAAAATCACTGATCATCCCAAAGCCGGTCTATAAGGAAGCTTTCCATGAGTCTGATGCCAAACTGGGCTGTAGGGGTAGGGACCAAGTGGGCATAGTTAAGTTTTCAGTATTGAATTCACTGAGTTTAAATAATTCTTCTTTATTTTGGTAGGATGTCTTCTGAATTTAAAAAAGGAAAAGAAAAGAAAACACAGTGCCAGGAGATGTTAATGGTGATTTTGAAAGCCCCTATTATCTAAAATCACATGTTGGCCATGCTATGTTGGTCCCCTCATTTATTGTGCTTTTCAAATTGTGCCAGTCGGGATAGCCTAAGTTAGGCTTCAGTAGCAGACAACTCCAATTCTCAGCAACTTCAAAATCAGTTATATTTCTGCTCACGCTACATGTTCAACACCTCTGCTCCTTGCCTAAGACAGTAACAGGGCCTCCTCCGTCCGAGACATCTAGTTTTTGGCAGGGGAAAACAATAAGACATGGAAAACCATCAGCAGTCTATCAAAACTTCTACTCCAGAAAGACACATATCACTTCTATGTTTCTTTAGAAAAAGCAAGTTCGTGGCTTCTGCTGAGTTCAACAGGGTAAGAATGTATAAACTTCTTCCATGAAGAGGCAGCAGATATTTGGATCAATATTATAACTTACTGCACCCAAAAAACCCCAAAAGATAGGGACCATTGGTTTATAGCAAGAAGATGGTTGTCATTTTCCAAAATTGGTATATTATATATATAAAAATACAGATGACCCTTGACCTGCACAGGTCCACTTATAATGTGTATTGTTTTATTTATTTATTTAATTTTTTTTAGAGATGGGGTCTTTCTCTATTGCCCCGGCTAGAGTGCACTGGCACAATCATAGCTCGCTGTAGCCACAAACTCCCGGGTTCAAGAGATCCTCCCACCTCAGTCTACTGAGTGGCTAGGACTATAGGCGCGCCACCACACCCAGATATAACGTAGACTTTTTTCAATGACAATTATACCAAGTGTGCCTGCCTCTCCTTCCGCCTTCTCCACCTCTTCTTCTTCTGCCAATAAATATATTTTCTCTGTCTTACGATTTTCTTAATAACATTTTCTTCTCTCTAGCTTACTTTATTGTTAAAAAGATAGTACATAATGCATATAACATGCAAAATATGTGTTAAATGACTGTTCATGTTATTGGCAAGGCTTCTGGTCAACAGTGGGCTATTAGTAGTTAAATTTTGGGTGAGTCAAACATTATATGCAGAGTTTTGACTGTGCGGGGGTCAGTGCCCCAACCCCTGCATTGTTTATGGATCAATTATATTAAATTTTACAAAATATTTCCAACATATAGAAAAGTACGGAGACATAAGTACTTATATCCCAGAATTACCAACTGTTATTAACATTTGCCAGATTGACTTCACATCCTTTGTTAAAAAAGAAACAAAATATTATAGATGAAGTTAAAGCACTCCCACTAACCCCATCCCATTCCTTTTTTAAACCCCTTCCTTTCTAGAAGTAATCCTATTCTGATGCTATCCTTTGTGTCTATTCTTTTATATATTTACTATAAAAGTGCTTTAAAAATTAACATAATGTAAAAAGTACATCTCTTTTTACAACTTACTTTTTTCACTCAACATTGTATATTTATTATATATTTGAGACATAGCCATGTTGTTGCCTATAGATCTAGTTATTTCATTTAAACTATTCAATAGTACATAATGTAACTAGATCACAATTCATTTATCCATGTTGTAGGTACTAAAGTCTGTTTATAGCTTTTTATTGTTACAAACAGTGGCACAGTAAGTACTTTTTTATATATGTCTACTTGTATACAAGAGAGTTTCCCTAAGATTTATGGCCTCAAAATGATTGAGACATTTCACCAGAGTGGCCTTGTAGGGTTTAAAAACCTAATTGCTTTTCAAGTTGAAGCTTTATAAATGGCAGCTCCAAAGGGGCAGACCCCACAGGAAATGAGACTCTGGCTGAGTCTTACCCAAAACAATTTTCTTGGCAGAGAGAACCAGAGAAAGTCACAAGACTTTCCTGGGCCCGTGAGCTTGAGTAAAGCATTAGAGAGTTTTCCTAAGGGCTGCCAGTGATGTGGTTGGTGTCCAAGCAAGTCACAGCGATGCCAGTTTGAACAGATAAGAACTGAGAACCGTTTGCCCTTCCCCATGGCTTGATGCCATGTGATAGCGGGGGCTGGGGAGTAGGGCTATAATGACATTGTTGTTGCTAGCCAGGATCCATTTCCTGCTTTTTCCATTCTAACAGAACCTGAATTTCCATCAGATGTCACCTCCACTCCTCTCCCCCAAAGCCCATGTGCTTCAGTTCTAGGAATAGTAGTCCTAATGCAACAAAGATTATCCTATCTGGACCCAACTGCTCTAGAAATGGACATGGAACCCAGTTTGGGGCAATAAAGAATGGAAGAGAGACTTCCTGGAGAAGTCTGAGAAAGCTTTCTTCTCCAGAACTTCCCAAGAGTTGTTTTTTTCTCTTCCTTTGAGCTTGGCTTGTGTAGGACTGTAATTGCTGCAGCCTGTGGATAAAACTGGCATATGAGCTGGAGTCCTTGCCTACCTCTGTGCTTTTAGTGATGTAAGTCAATGAGGCCCCTTATTGTCCCTGTTTGAATTATGTTTTTCAAAACTTGTCACTAAGGGTACTCTGACTGCTTCTAGAGAGTGGCAGGGCGTGTGTGTGGAGTAGGGGAGGAGTTGACTGAGATTAATTTCTGCCAGCAGGTAGAATGAGGGTTTAAAATAGAAACTAATTTCAACCCCAGACATATATACAAGCAGCCCTTGCTTTGGCTGGTTCTAATACGCATGCATGTCAGTTATCACGGTTTAGTTAATATGATATCAGTCTTGGTTCAAATTTGTTACTATGATATGCTGTATTAACTGAATAATTGCATAAAGTACAAACTTTGCTGCTTCTGTCCAAAAATCTCTCCATAAATAACAGATGTCCATCATGACCAATGAGCCATTATGTCACTTCTTTCAAAGTCTGTTGTTGAGGCACAAAGTCTGTTTCTTCATGCACAGAGCAAAGCGTGGAGTCATGTTGTCTCTTTGTTTCCCAGTGACAAAGATACATGACATTTTAATAAAACAAATAATCAAGAGAGAGTTGGCCAGTAAATATGAATGTGAAGTGCCATTTGAAAGACTCTAGATGTGCAGTTAGAGGAACTTAAGAAAGGTGAGCTCATCCACCCAGGTGAAGAAAGTGGTGAAAAGGAAGAAGATGCTCCAGAGGAAGTGATGCCTGCAAAACTACATTTTAAATAAACTCTTGGAGATAGTTTATGCAATCAAAAGTGCAAAGGACAAAATGTTGGAAGCTGATCCAAACTTAGAAAGCAGTATGGTAATTCACCAAGACATAGAAAAGATACTCAGTACTTATCGTAAGTTATATGTTGAGAAGGTAAGTGCTCTTCCAACTGCTCTTGATTAGTTTTTTTACAAAGAAATAAAACACTTTAATTCTCAATGTTCCTAATCTCTCTTTTTTTTTTTTTTTTTTGAGGCAGAGTCTTACTTTGTTGCCCCGGCTAGAGTGCCGTGGCGTCAGCTTAGCTCACAGCAACCTCAAACTCCTGGGTTCAAGCAATCCTACTGCCTTAGCCTCCCGAGTAGCTGGGACTACAGGCATGCACCACCATGCCCGGCTAATTTTTTACATATATTTTTAGTTGGCCAATTAATTTCTTTCTATTTTTTAGTAGAGATGGGGTCTCGCTCTTGCTGAGGCTGGTTTTGAACTCCTGACCTCGAGCGATCCACCCGCCTTGGCCTCCCAGAGTGCTAGGATTACAGGCGTGAGCCACCGCGCCCGGCCCTAATCTCTTAAACTATACAATCACAACTGGAATATCGGGAGTCCTGTGTTCTGGTCTCAACTTTGTGTAATTTAGGGCAACTCACTTAACCTCTTTGTTTCTATTTCCTCCCCTGTAAAAAGGTACATAAATAAGATAATTTTCAAAGTTCCTTTGGGCACTAAATTTCTATAATTCTCTACCATTATTAAAGAAAGAAAAAGAGGGTGGAATGCTCCCCCCCTACTTCTGTTTGCATAGGAACAGTAAATGTTCATTGAGTAAATAAATGATTAGCATGACTTTAGTGGGATAAGGTTATGCATAGAATGTTTGATTCTGGTGAGAAGTTGCTGTTTACTGTACTCACTATTTTCATGTTGTCATTGCATCTTAAGCTATTGCTACCCTGCTAAGTTAGGGTGCACTATTATGCATCCTCCTTCAGCATGGCTCACTGCTTGTTCATATACTCACTGAGCACAATGTTAGGCTCTAGATGAGAACAACTTAACTCCTGCTTTGAAGGATCTCAGTGTGGTGGGGAGAACAACTCATTCTTTCTCAGAGAAGGACATTTGAACTGGGTCTGGAGGATGCACATGAGATAGCCTGATAGAGAAATAGAAATAGGGGTGGGAGGAAGGCAATTTAGGAGGAGGAAATGGCTGGTGCAAAGGCATGGATATATCAGAGAATGTGAAGAGTGTGAGAGTGGAGTGACTGACGCACAAAGGAGGAGTAGGTGAAAGGGGGTAGTGGGAGATAGGACTGCTGGGTTCTGTGTAGAAATAGAAAACACTCTAGTTATTTCTAGCAGGAAAGCTTTAATACAGGTAATTAGGTGCTTACACAATTGCTGGGAGGGGGAGTGGACATCAAGGGGCTGTCGTGTTTAGATCATGTCACCACTGTTGCTACCCAGAGGTGAGGGGGATGCTGCCCCCTCTGGGTGGTTGGGAACAGTATAAAACCACTACCAATATCACAAGTGATGCACAGCCCTGGACTAGACAGTAGGATAAAGTATGGCTGCTGCAAAACTGAGTCTGCTGCAATCTGTGCATGAGTTGCTCCTACTGTAAGAGGAAGAACGGCCCCAGCTTCCTTTCCACTTACCAAATCTGGCATGAGTGTATCTTACCAGCAAGATCACAGCTAGCACCGGGTAGCAAAGGAATCTGAGAAATGTAGTTGCCAGGCTTCCAGCACCTGTGAGAAAGAAACTTAGAAGGGGAGTGGAAATGAATGCCGAGGGCCAGTCAGCAGTATCTCCCATAGCTAGCAAGGCATGTTGGAACCAGACTGTGTGGGAACTGGAAGGGCATGCTGAAAAGTCAGGAAAATGCTACATGGGATGCCACTGAAAGTTTAAAAGCAGGATCGTCATGATGAAATTTGTTTTATATATTATGGAAATTGGCTCACGTAAAAAAAATTAAAAAGAAAAAAGAAATTTGTTTTATAAACAAACATGGGTGACACAGTGAAGGCCATTCTCTAAACTGAAAAACAAAACAAAACCAAAACCCAAAAATGTAAGCTATATATATAAATACCTAAAACTGCGATGAAAGCCCTCTAAGGTTTTTTTTAAAAATACTTGTGATAACTCATTCATCCAATATTCTCCCCCCAATTTTTTATTGGATACACATTTTGTGGCTAGTGCAGTGAATACAGACATGAATCATCTATGGCATCTGCCCTTAAGAAGCTAATATTAATCTTTTTTTCTTTCCAGTGAAGAGTAGTTTTAGAGGGTTGTTTGGAGGATTAATTCATTGCTTTTCAAAGTACCTTCTGCTGGCCGGGTGTGGTGGCTCACGCCTGTAATCCTAGTACTCTGGGAGGCCGAGGCGGGTGGATCGCTCAAGGTCAGGAGTTCGAAACCAGCCTGAGCAAGAGCGAGACCCCGTCTCTACTAAAAATAGAAAGAAATTAATTGGCCAACTAAAAATATATAGAAAAAATTAGCCGGGCATGGTGGCGCAAGCCTGTAGTCCCAGCTACTCGGGAGGCTGAGGCAGGAGGATCGCTGGAGGAAAGGAGTTTGAGGTTGCTGTGAGCTAGGCTGATGCCACAGCACTCTAGCCAGGGCAACAGAGTGAGACTCTGTCTCAAAAAAAACAAAAACCAAAACAAAAAAAAAACAAAGTACCTTCTGCTAAACGCTCATTTTGTAAGATGTTTGAAGAAAAAAAGTCTCAAATCAAATACGCTTAAAAATATATATAAAAACAAAAGTATATATACTATAGTTCTTATGAATTTAAGTTTCTAATAAATAGTAAAAAAAATTCATTGTTTAATTTTGTTTTACTGGTGTTACTTGTATTTGAATCTTTAATATCAACAGCTGAGTTCTTCAGAGAGCACAGTTGGGGAAAGACTGGATGCTTGTATAGAGGAACCAGGCAAACTGAAGATTACCGGCAGGCTATTTATAAAAAAGGACTTAGATGTGATTTAGAATGAAAAGGAGAAAATGATTTTAGCTTTAGGTATGATTTCTTAATCTCAGAAGCATTTTTAGGTCAGAAAGGGCATTGAATTAATCAAACGGATTTTCACAATAAAAAGAAACCAATGGCTATTGAAAATTACTTTAAGTATGAAACTTATCAAACTTTGATAAGTATGAAACTAAGTGACATAACAATCATCTAGGAAAATGCAAATCCTGGACAATGGAAGCTTAAAACTGTTGTAACAGGATATTAAATTGTGAGTTTGGCTGTCACACTAAGCTATAACAAGTATGTTGCAATCCAAACGTGTTCACTCTGCAAGACTGACAGAGGTTTTACAAAACAAGCTACGCAACTATTGAATCCCTACACCTGCAATAAGGTTGTGAAAGCATTGAAGAAATGGAAATAGAAATGAGGATTGAGTGAGGATTTCTTTGGAGAGTTATGCTGGAATTCTTTACCTCTGCCACCCAAGAGCCAATAGGGAGAGGTGTTCAGGGTATCACTGGTCTCCCACCTCCTTCCTGCAGTGGGAGGTGTGTTCTGGTACCTGACTTGCCTGGGGGTACCTTGGGGTGATGTATAGGCCAGCAATTTTGGCAGTGGAGGGAAAGGCCTGTGAGTTTGGCTGGGTCTTCTCTTCTAGAATCAGGGCAAAGGGCACTGGATGTGGGCTGATGGGAGGCAGTGTCAGCATGGGAACATTCCAAAAATCCCACCTGAGAATCTGTGGGGTGGACTGCAGGAAAGCCAGAGGCTAAAGGAGAACAGCAGCTGGAGGAAAATGTATTGCCTGCATCACAGGAAACTCAAGCAAATGTTCCCAAGATGAGGCCTCTAAAGAACTGTCCATGGGAATCAGCTCAAATATCTGACAGTCCCACCTCACAACTTAGCAGAAGAGTCTGACAACAGAGCAACATAGACGACTTTCTGGACATATGAAGAGCTAGGGGAATCAAATTAAGTATGCTTGGACTTATTTCAAAGTGAGGATTAACAATAGAAAAAACAGAATTTGACTTTGAATTAAAGGTGAGCATTTAACTGAGAAGCATCTAACCTTATGGATACCATAAGAAGTTGGGGTGGGGAGGCGGGTGGTCTACATTCACCTGTGATTCCTAGATTGGATAAACATCAGAATCATCTGGAAGCTCCAAACCTACAGTGATTTGGACTCAGTAAAAATCAGAAGCTCAATTGCATAATCCCTCAATACTCTCAAGCTCCCATGTAATTCTGATGCAGTAAATTTTGGTATTTGAAAACCACTGGGAGGTCTCAGCAAAAAGATATGACTTGGGTTGATAAGGGCCTGGTTGGCTATGTTGTAACTGTTAATGGTTTTACTGAAAACAGTATGCCAAGAAAGCCCACCAAGAAATATAACCAACATCTCTTATTAAATGAATTAATTTTTATTGCTATTTTATAAAGCTTAATATTTTTCTAAAAAAAAATCAATTTACACATAGTAAAGTTACAAGCAGATAGCTATAAGATAATATAGCCATTAGGAAAAAGAGCACAGCTAAATAATATGAAAACAAAACAAAAGCAGTAAGCAGTAATAAAATTAATCCCTACATAAAACTAGCAGTGCAATAAGATAAGCAGAAAGCAGCTTTACATTTAAAAAAACGTTATTTAAATACAGAAATAGCACCTTACAAAAAGGAATTGAGAAATGTAAACTTGGTAGGTAGATTCAAGTATAAAAGTTATACCCCCAACTCTTGTACCAGCATGAAAGGGTTTCATAAACCCTGGACAGTGTAGGGCACACACCCTCAGTGCCGACTCAAAGCTGCATTTTCTTAGCAGGATCACCAATGATTATTTTTTTCTTTTACTAAATTATACAATGATAGACTCAAGATTGCCATTGCTTCCTCACTACCAAGTCTAGCTCAGCAGCTTCACTATTATTGGTCTTTCTGTAAGAAAGATTTATTTTCCTGACAGAAACAACCACTGCATTATTTTATTTTTACATATCTTAAAGCCACATCAAGAAGTGGGTACTGAATACAAACATCATTTGTCCTTGGTTTTCTATTGCTAAGTATGGTCACGATGTCATACTATTCTCATTTATGGGATTGCTTCTTAACACCCCTCAAGAACCTGAATTCCTTGAGGTTAATATGGTCATAGTGAGAGTAGAATAATAATAATAATAATAATATTTATAATTAAAAGGACAGCAAAGAAGTTAAAACAAGTGGAGAACATCCAGGAACAGTGAGGGGAAAACCAGTTTGTGTTTCCATCTAAATGCAGACCTCTCAGTGAAAATATTTTATGTAAGTTCTTAAGCATGGCAGCTTTAAAATGGAGATACCCTGCACAGATTTATATGCTGCATATTCTAGAATTTACCTGAAAAAGGCTTATTTTTATTTGTTTCAATAGGAAACCCATCAGTATTATTTCAGGGTAATCATTACCATGCAATTGTTGACAGCTGGAACTACATTTTTAATCTAACTCTAGAGAAGATTGTAAAAAAGGGAAAAAAATACCACCTTGTAAACTTTAAAAGTTTAGTGTTGATAAAAATTTCATATAAGTAGCAAATTTATTTAATCTGGCTACCTACCTCAAGTTTTTAAAAATCTTGTAGGGGCAATAAGGCTAATATTATCCTGTAGTTAATATAAAGCTACTTTACTTAGACTCCCAGAGTCTCTTAAATTAATACTTTTATTCTTTCATACAACCTTTTATTGGGTCCAAAAATAAAAATAAAATCAAACCCTACACCAAGATCCTAAATCTAAGATAGAAGTTTTGAAAGAGAGGAAGAAAAGACAAAGGAAGGAAGGAAGGAAGCCATTTACTCTGAAGAGAGGAGAGGTAAATATCAGTAAATCTAGGAATACAAAAAACAAGTTTGGCTACTTAATGAACCCCTAAAGTAATGTAGTTTAACAAAGGGAAATTGCATAATAGCTTCCAGAATTGTATTCATGCTAGAACAATGAACTCCTGCACTCACTGTTCTTATTTTTCAGAAGTACCATCTAATTATGGTTTGAATATTCTTGGATATGGAGCATAATGTGTCCATTTTCCCTCTTATCCTTCATAATATGAAGAAAAGAAGTAAAAAATATTTAAAAAATCACCTATTGCCCTGTATCAATTTCTACACCATTACTCTTAAGAATTCAACTAAAAGGTCTCATTCAGGTTCCAATTTTCCATATAATTACTTTCTACCATCCTGATTTATTTTACAAATAGCAATTGTTAGAAGGTATCCATACCTGATACTCTACAGCTAAAATTTAAATAAAAAACATAGGGCATGTAGTGAAGGAAACTGAACACAGTAGAATTTTTAGAAATGAACAGTAAAACCTCACTGTTCACAGTTATTTGAAAAGCAGCGATCGGGCTGCTAGAGTTTATCTTAGTTCTCATGCCCACAGTGTCGGCACAGTTCATTTACAGCAAGGTGTGGCATTCACAGTTATTTTGGTCTTGACATTTGTCATTTATATACATTTTTCCACATTATTACTAGGTTGCAGAATAAGTGCAGGGCAAATTATAGGAAAAAAGGATAAACATTCAAGTCGTCATACCCTGAAAAAATGTGTTAGGCTGTAGTTGTAAACTTTTTGCACTAAATCCCATTTCAGGAACAAAATAAATAATACCATAGGATTCACAACTGAAGGTGGCTTCCTGATGAAGCCTAAGGAAGCAGTAGCTTTTTTAAACTGCAGAAAGGACCGTTTCTCTCACCACAGATTTACTCAGGGCAAGTGGAAACACGTCAAGAATGCTTACCCCAGTTAAGTGCTAGACAGCTCCCCCTTCAGCAAAACCACAAGGCTCTGGCAGCCTATTCAGATCTACTCCCAGCAATAAGATGATTCTTGAATCAAAACCACAAAAGTCAGCCGGTGCTTTCACTGTGACACCATGCAGACAGCCTGAACTCTAACTGGTATTAAATGCACAATTAATAACAATTACTTTCAGGAAAATAGATGATTCATGATGGTGGGAAGTTAACAGAACCAGCGGATGAAAGAGAGAGGAAGGACATGTGCTCACGACCGGATGGTCTGCATCCTATTTAGGATGTCACCTGTAACACACGGAGATTCAGGTGGCTTGATCCCACCCCCGCCTGGCAAAGAGGCAGGTTAGTCAGCCCCATTGCTGGGGATTTCTAGTCTCCTCTGGGCGGAGCTGGCGTTTCGTGACTGATTCCTTTCTCTTCTCTTAAGGGCAGGGTCTCCAAGGCTGCCAGGTGTCTTGAAAAAGGTCTCACGCTGAGTGCATCGGGTGCTCTTGGGGGTCACTGGAACTGGTGACTAAACAAAAAAGAGTAAAAACAGAAGTGAAGTCAAACTGTTTTCAGTCTCTGAACCGGAAGGAAGCCCTTCCTTGCCCTTTGTCACTATGATCCCAATGGAGGCGTTTCCCTCCTCTTTGCTTTCCTGTCATGCTCATCCCATTTTTCTTCTCTACAACACTTATCACAATTGGAAATTAAATCCATTTATTTTGGGTGCAGACCGGCAGTTTACCAAAGAAGTTACAAATGTGGCACCTAGAGCCAGGGTCTGGGCTCTGTCGTAGGTAGCTGGGTGACCTTGGGCAAATTACTTAATCAACCTGTCCCATAGTTTCTTCATTCCTGCAATGGGGATGATAAAAGTACCGAATTCACAGAGCTGTAAGAATTAAACAAGATCATATTTGTAAAGCACCTTAGAGCATGTGAGGCAAATAGTAAGTGTATGTGTGTTGGATCTTTCTGTTTACTTGCTAGTATTTATCCTCTCATGTTAAACATTAAATATTCATCTCCTAAATGTGCTCTAAAATGGCCAGGACCATTACCCTGGTTACTATTTCTTCACTGCCTAGATAGGTGCCTGGCACATAACTGATGAGCAAAAGGCATTATGTTATGCTATAAGCATCTTGTTTAAAAACTAACCTGTTTATTTCAATGTCTGGCAAACTTCTGAGCCTCTGAATAACTTGTCTAAAATATTTTTGGTCAAACATAACTCTTTCTCTAGGAGAGTAAGTAATCACTCTAAATAATGCCTACTAGGTAAGAGGAATTAAATATTTATTGACTGAACTACAAATAGAATTTGGGGGACAAAAACAGTACTGACTAACTTATATTGATTATATACCTGTATGTATGTACATTTTTATGTTTTATGAATACACACACATGGACACACACTGCCTCTAAACATCACATTTTAAGAAATAACTGATGCTAAGAATCTTTGAGTTAGTATCAAGACTTCTGTTTCCGTTGATTGCCTCTATAGCCATACAATTAAAATTTAGGGTGGTTTCTTTTATTGACCTAATAAAATAAAAGCTTGGAGATCACAGAAATCATTTAAATATTCAGCATTCCTCAACAATCCCACTGAACTATGCCTATAATAGGCCCCCTCTAATTCTAAGAACAGAATGACAATTAAAAACATATTTTTTGTCTTTAAAGCACAGGATTTCTTGCCTCATGCCTCAGTGCTTTATAAAAGAAGAAGATAACTCTGGGTCTGCAATGAAAGCCAGGTAGAGCCTGTCCTAGTGCCTCTGTCTTACAGGCATGTGGCTAAAATGAAGCTAATTCAACACAGGCACACTCCATCCCAGAGTGATAGAGACTTCAGGACAACTTTGGGTCTCACCTGTTGTAATTTTACTACTGAGACTGGATGTCCCACGTAAATGGGGGACTCAGCTTGCTGGATGACATTGTGTGACCTTGATATCACTGGACTCAGGTTAAGTGAGGGCTGACCCTGGAGCTGAGGGTCTGCAGAAGGGAGTGTGGACGACTTTGGATTGACCATGGCTGCAGGGCCGACAACAAGATGAGCTGTTGATCCAAGGCCAGGCAAGCTGAAATTCATAGGTCCTGTGTTTGGGAGAGCACCAGGAGTGGAAGAAACCGGGCCAGGCATTGCAGGAGAATAGACAACAGGAAAAGGGCCCAGAGTCGGAGATGGTAAGACCATGCAAGGAACGCTGAAGGACGGCAGCTGACCTGAAGATGGGCCCACAGTATGAGGGGTTTGACCGCCAGACAAGAGCACATTGAAACCATTTAATCCTGCAACAGAAGCAGATCAAAGTGAAGATCAACACAACATAAGGATACCATGCAAGTTCACATTCCTCATGGCCCTTTCAAATGAAAGTCCATAAGAAATCAATGAACGATGAAACCCTCCCCCACCTGACCAGGCCAAGTAGTCCCATCCCACTCCTGCACAGCAGTGGCCATGACTGTGCGATCATTTGGTTGATGCCTGCAAAGTGATCTTATTGGGAGTTCTGCTGAACACCAATTGAGGAGGAAGTGAAACCTAGATGGGAGTAATGACATCTTTACTTTTATAAACCTCCAACTGAAAATTTGTATTCCCCCAATTATGATCACAGGCAACAAACCACAATAGTATTAATGGTACCTTGACTTTGTCACTGGTAAAAAGTACAGAAATGTTCATATTACATCATAGCTAGTGCAGATTTCTTAATACCCTGTTGAGCTAATTATTAGAACATGGAGATTATGACAGTACTGGACGTGTTGCCAGATCTCTTTATTATGATAACTAAGTTCAAAAATTGTTTTTCTAATTATAATCAATCTAATTGGCTTCAGTTATAATCCTATGTATTTAATTCTATACATCTGTAAACATTTTGAGGAGGAATCCTTGGGCTTCACCAGACTGTCAAAGGGTCTATGGCATAGAAAAAGTTAAGAATCCCCATGTTGGGCTGTAATTTTCACTCAGCAGGGGCTAAGTCTGTTTTTGTTCATCAGTGTATCCCCAACACTGAGTATCATGCTTAGAGTAAGCACACAAAAAATATTTGCTAAACAAATAAATCTAGATAAGTGACAAATAATAAATACCTACCTAACCTATCCTGGCAGGTTAGGTTAAGCCAGAAAGCAATCAAGGAAAATCAAGTTAACTAGCTTTGCATCAAGAGCAGCTTTATGTACATAGTGCATATCTTAAAAATTAAGTATCTATCATATTTCAGCTTTAATTCAAAATAGTAACACCATTTATTGAGTCTTACTAAGGGCCAAGCACTATTATTCTAAGTGCTTTAGATATATTATCTTATTAAATTTAATTCAGTTTTCATAGTACCCCCATGAAGCAGGTACTGTTATTATTGCTATTTTACCGGTGAGGATGGCTGAATACTTAAGTTCATGCAGATAATAAGTGGGTATAAGTGTCAAGCCCTCTTACACCAGACCTGGTGCTCGACCACAATGATATCCTCAGTACTTCTAGATACACAAGAGCTCAGAATGCTAGCTGTGCATAATGGCTAATAGATTCATACTATTATACTAAGCCAATGCCAGATTCAGTTGCATTATAAAAACAGAATCATGTCTTGAATTTGTTGGGCTTTTTCACCAAATAATGTTTAATGTATTTTTTTTAAAATCACCTGCCCTAATTATTTTCCCATTATCCCTGAAGTTGGTAAAAGTAGAAGCAGCTTCTCCCTACGTTTTATAGATGGAGAAAACAAGGGGGCTAAGAGTAAAGTGACTTAGAGGCAACAAACAGCAGTACATCAATGAACCGCTTTTGTCAGGTAACACAGACAAACATTTAAAAATCCAATTTAGGATGTGACTACCACAAGGGACTCTAAGACACGATGACAGCCCTTACCGGCTGGAGACTGCACATAAAGATATTGCAGCAAAGAGGACTCTTTGGTGCTTTCATTTTCTTTTGAAGGCTTTTCAACATCTGTATTTCCTGAAGGATTTTCCCACTCAGAAGAAGCAAAGCAGTTTGTCATAGCCTTTCCTGAAGCCTCCTGTGCAGCAGGGAGCTGGCCATTCCCATGAGTATCTTCAAGGGGCGTGGATGCCCTGCCACCCAGAGTCTTGGGAGAGGAAAAGTCTGTGGAATCTGAGGGTTTCTAAGGACAACCAAACCAGGAATCAGAAAAATCAAGTCAAAATTCCAGTTGTAAATCTTAATAACAGCTTTCTCAACATGGCTAACACATAAACAATAAAGTAAAACAGAGGTATGTGCTGTGTTGATTTTGTGTTTGTAAGTTGTTTTAATTCTATTTATAGGAATGGTCTGAAAAAAAATGTTATGTCACATGCATCTATAGGCTTATGATTTATAAGTATAGAAATGACAGAGATTTTAGTAATAGAAAACTGGCCATGGTGTTTAGACTGTAAAATTTCTGAGCTGGTAACAAATACAGGGTGTTGATGCTATAGTCTTTTGGGGGTATTATAAGAACTGTGGGCTGGCCCAAGCTGTCCTGGTTATCTAAGACATATGCCAGTCAGTCTTTCACTTCCGATCTGCAACCCAGGCTATATACAAAATGAGAAAAATTCATTTTGGCAAGAGAAAGAAGGTGAGGAGAAAGGTTCCTAATTAATGGAATGATTTCCATGAAGTGTGCCTAGCTGACCTACTGCAAACTGCAGTGACGACAGCACTTCTGCTTTCTGAGAGTTTTACTGGTCATATCTCATTAACTTCTGCGTGGCTACCAAGTGGGAGATGTGGACAGCTCATATTTTTGTTTTTTCCATTTTGTAGCTAGGGAAACAGGATCACTGGGCAGTGAAGAGAACTGATCAAACACATACCCTGACTCTGGAACTCAGCTGCATCCTGGATTAAGATGATTATTTCAGTGATCCCAACTTGTTTTAAAAAAAAGGATGTAAAAAAGACTGGGAGAAATGTTACAAACATGTTAACAGTGATTGCCTCTATGTGGTGGGATTATGGGTAAGTTTTTTTTCTTCTTCATACTTTTTAGCATTTTATACAAAGTGTGACTTTTATAAAAATCACTTTTCTTACAGTACTATTTTAAGACAGGATTTTTGGGAGAGCCAGTCCAGGTGCTTAATTATGCAAGTGACACATGAACTAGCCTATATTCCAGACTCCATTGCTTATTAGTAACTGTGTGTCTCCATAGGAAGAAGCTCAGGGCTAGTGGGATGTCACCAGCCACATCAACCTGCATTCCCTTACCTTGGGCATGACGAGTGACAGGGGGTTGTCTTCATATTCCCTACTTTGTCTTTTCATGGCCGGCTCACCCTCCTCCTCAGGCTTCCTCTCCTCACAGAGGCGCTTCTGAGCCTGGGGTGCAGACGACAGCTCTGCTGCAGCTGAGGCTTCTGAACTTCTGCCATCCTTCTCTGACCCTGACCCTGACCCTGACCCTGGGGACGGCCCCTCCTGCAGGCTCCCATACAGCATGAACAAGGAGGGGGAGGGCACATACACCAAGGGCTGGCCAGCAAGCAGAGCTGGCTTCAAGCTCTGCATGGCAGAGGCTACAGAAGCGAGTGAGAGGTTTACTTGTCCATTCAGGCCATTCTGCCCGGAGAATGCCTGCAGGTCCGTCTGAGCAACAGGAAATACTGGGTGGGCTAAAGGATTAACACAATATTCTGAATCAACAGAGAGGACAGGGAAAGGAACGGCAGGGTCCAAGCTGCTTGACGAAGGCCCCACTCCCTTACTGGCAAGGACTTTCCCCCTGTAATAAAGAGAAATATAATGAGTACCATCAAGTTGGCACATTCAGCCAACTCCTGGCCCTTCGCTTCCCCAAAGAGCCATACCAAGTGAGAAGTGAGATAATACTGCTCAGGCGGATATTAAAACATAGTCCCCAAGCACATATTAGCTCACCCAGAGTCAAATGACCAGGTACAGCTTGGATGGATGGATAGGGTTTATGGTGGGAGAGCCAATGTGGGAAGAGCCGTTGGAATCTCAGGTGGGAGCTAACCCTGGTTCCTGTTCCTTCTTTTCCCCATCTAACAGTTATTAATTACTGAGCACTTACTCCCTTGCCAGGCGTGTAGATACTATTACGATTAGCATAATATTATAGTGATTTTATTCAATTATGCTCATCATAGCTACATAATAGCTCATAATAATCATCTCCCCTAGTTTACCAGTGAGGAAAACAGAAGCTCAGAGGTTAATCAACTGCCTAAAGTGAGGTAGCTCTGCAGTGGGGAATCTGGGCCCCACACCCACATCTGCTTGATGGCAAAGCCCCCATTCTTAGTCACTATGAGAGATCCCCGGGGGGGGGGACAAAAGAGACTGGACCAGACTTTGACTTAGTGAAAGACTAGTTTGTCTCAAACCCAGTGTGACGTAAATGAAGTGGGCACTGAGTGAGGAAACAAACTTAACTACTAAATTATTATTTTCTTTCCTTCTTGTCCCATTCTGCTCAGTATTACTAAAGAGTTTTTTGGGCACGTGTTCAAAATTAAGTCTCATCAATATATGAGATCATAAACAATGGCTTGGCCTTTTACATAGACAAATTTCCAAAGATTCAAAACCACGTTTATGTTTTTAGTGTACTTTTAGGAATAGATGAGGAAAATACTTTAAAATAGTTAACAGAGGATGGGAATTTTTTTCAGTCTTTCTGATGGAATCACGGAGACCTATTTTTCCACCATCTCACTGTCCATTATCCTGCCGGGAATAAAATGGAGTGCCCTGGGCTGCAGAGATCTCCACGCATAGCTCCTTGAGTGAGTAATCGGCATTGCTCAGCTCTACAAAACTCAGCACGCCCATGCTGAGTACATTACCCACCGCCCTGCCCAGTGGTCACCTTCAACCTCCCCATCTCCACCAACAGTGGCACCCTCACCCGACACCCAGATGTTCTCTTTGATGCCTTTGTCTACTTTAGCGAGTCTTGCTGACTCACTGTCTCACGCTGATTTCCCTTTCTTTCCATCTCCAGCTGACATGGCTTAGATCTGCCTCACAGCAGACCAGAAAGACTACAAACGCTCTGTTCCGCATCTGCTGCTCTAGAGCCTTTCTCTACTTCTACTCCCACCTGCTAAAAACAGCCAGAATGATCTTCCTCGGTGAGCCTTTAATAGTCCTTTACTGTTCCTGTGATCAATTCGAACTCTTCTACTTGGCTTTCAGAGCTTTCTGCCAACTTGACCTACTTACCTCCAGTACCTAAGCTCTGCTTCTGAATGACTTTTCCTTTTACTATCCTATCTGGACAAAGCATTACTAATCAGCTTTGGGGCCCTCTACTCTCTGACCCTGCCTTATAATCTGTTTCTTCCCCTGTCATTAAAAACCTCCCTCGTTCTCTCTTTGGAGTTTCTTCTGCTCTCCGTGATATTATACAATGTCTTTCAAAAGCAGACCCCAAATTTAAGTCAGACAGCTTGAGTTTGAAGGCCAGCTCTGTCCCTTATTAGCAATGTGACTTTGGACAAGTTACTTAACCTCTTCAGGTTTCAGTCTCCTCTCTGTAAAATAAGGATAATAGTACCAACCTCAAAAGATTGTTATTGTGATCAGAAGGGTTAATATACATTAAAGCCCTTGGAACAGTACCTGGTAGTCAGTAAACAAAGCTAGCAATGATGATGACAGAGTGATTTATGGGACTATGATGTTCAGTGTCATGTTAGTAGTGAAATGTCTTTTTCTAGTGTATTTATCTTTTTATTTTGTTTCCTATCAGCTATCATAGCTTACAGGATAAATTTTTCATACTATTGTGTCCCTAATGCTATTCCCACACAGTGTTGGGCACAAAATGGAAACTTATCAACTCTTAATAAATAAATGGCTAACAAATTTTATCTTTTAATGGGTGGCATTTCAATTTAGTCAAAGTTAACACTAGGAAATAGAAAGAATATGTGTTTTTCTAGAATACTTACTGTGAATTGTCTTCTATTTTCTGTCTGTAGACAGCTGCTAGACTTCCAATTTCTAAAGAGTAGCCACCCGATCCTGAAAAGGAAAATGAAGGTTTAAATACAGAAAGAGATTTATCCACACCAATTATATATAGCAGAATTCATTATTCTCAGCTCAGGGATTACAAGAGTATCTCAAATCCACTCTGGTTTTGATTAAAAGACAGAAATTTCCAGAAGCTAGCTATTATGGTGAATTCAGGCGTCATCAAAAATTAGTAATAAAACAAAGTAAGTGTTGCTTTCTGAGTCTGATGAATTTCTGAGACACACCAAACAGGCCAACCACTGCAAGTCCGCTGATCTTCAAGGCTGACCAAGGTCAATTTTAGGCATGGGGCCATGTTCACACACTGTGAAATCAGCATCTCCTTTGCCCCCAATAATTGTTTCACTTCAGTCAAGAGAAAAGTAGAACTCCGGAAAAAACAGGCAGGGCCTAGAGAGTTAGCTCATATTAAAATGCCAGCATGTGGGTAAGGCTACAATTACATAGCAACTGATGGATTCCATGGATTAAGCAAGGGCAAGATACCTTGTTCTTCTCTGTACGGGCTGCTGGGTTCTGAGTTCACCTTCCTGTGGATCCTCTCAGAAGCCTGAACTGTGTTAAAAGAACCATGACGAGTCAGCTTCTGTTTTGCACAGACTTGAATCTCGCCATATGTTTCTCTTTTCAATTCTGGTAAGACAGATGCAGAAACATCCACTAGTTCTTCATCTAAATAAATGAGAGAATTGGTAGTGTTCTTATACAGCTACAATCCAGGATAATTTTAGTCTTTTAAAGAGATAGCTTTGAACCTATAATTGCAGTGGAGCTACCCTATAAATCAAAGGAATTTTATGAGCCTTGCCTCAAACCCCAATTTCTTTCGATGTACTAATTTTTTTTCAAAAGTTAGTGGATGACTATAAAATGAGATTGAATCCATATATATTCTCAAATTATCTGAACTGCAACAAAAGTAGAGCACGATGTTCTTCAACACAAATTAGAACGAGCCCGACATTTTAGATGCTCCATTTGAGCAGAGTATCAAAGGAAAATCCAACCATGCTCAGCTCAACATGCACATTTTTGAGATTTGCTTTCAAGATTAATTGAGACCAGCCTCCTGTGCTACAGACTATGAATGAATATAAGAATCTCTATTTTCTATTAGGCTTTCTTATTTCTTTCTAATGCAGTAGGAAGCTCAGTTACTAAGTGACCAAAGAAATAAGTTCAGCAGAAATCTCATGGTTAAAATGCTGCAGAACAGTGAGGATATTAGAAGGTTGGGTGGGCCTTGGAGGCACATTTTGTGCTTTAAGAAGCCTGTGTAAAGTCCAGACAGAATGTTCTATATGGACTCAGGCAGCCATCCCTGTTGTCTAGATGGTCATTCCTACCTTGTTCACTTGTGCTAATTTTTTTAAGCTTAAAGCATGCACGTTTTAATTATAAAACTGATTTAATAAACTGAAAGGCCCAGCTAGACTTACATTTTATAAAACACACACCTTTCACATTAATGTAACTTTAAAATTGAAAAAAAAATTACCTTTATGGTTTTCTTTTTCTTATAACAAAAGCCCAATAAATGGTCATTTTAGAAAAATCAGAAATTACAAAACCAAAAAGAAAATAGGGGGCCGGGCGCGGTGGCTCACGCCTGTAATCCTAGCACTCTGGGAGGCCGAGGTGGGTGGATAGCTCAAGGTCAGGAGTTCGAAACCAGCCTGACCAAGAGCGAGACCCCATCTCTACTAAAAATAGAAAGAAATTAATTGGCCAACTAAAAATATATAGAAAAAATTAGCCGGGCATGGTGGCGCATGCCTGTAGTCCCAGCTACTTGGGAGGCTGAGGCAGAAGGATTGCTTGAGCCCAGGAGCCTGAGGTTGCTGTGAGCTAGGCTGACGCCACGGCACTCACTCTAGCCTGGGCAACAAAGTAAGACTCTGTCTCAAAAAAAAAAAAAAAAAAAAAAAAAAAAAAAAAAAAAAAAAAAAAAAAAATAGGTCAAGCTAGTAACAGGGACCATATTTGCCTCCTTCCTGATACCTATAAAACATTGGACAAAATATATAAAACAATGGCTCTTAAGACGCTGGACAGTGATCCCTTAGAGACAGGAATCCAATGAGGTGAGCTCTATGATTGTTCTAGCTTACTGTCTGGAGAATGTTTCTATGTTGCAATGCAGGGGAGCTAGGCAGAGTGTGGTGGTCTCCCCTAAATTGAAGATGTAGCTGGGAGTCCTGAAAAACCAAGGCTGCTAGAGTTTGCAGGGCAGAATGCTGGAGAGGAGAGCTGTACAGAAAAAGAATGCTGGGGTCTATAGAGAGTCCCCCTCAAACGTTCAGTGGAGTACTGATGCATGTGAGAAAGCTGGCTGGGCGTGGTGGCTCATGCCTGTAATCCTAGCACTCTGGGAGGCCGAGG
>VBSM01003169.1:767430-778896 GCA_008086735.1 Cheirogaleus medius
TTCGAACTCCTGACCTTGAGTGATCTGCCCGCCTCGGCCTCCCAGAGTGCTAGGTACTTAACCTTTCTATGCCTTAGTATTTATTGCATAAAATGATGAGGATTAGATGCAACCATAAATGTAAACGGTCTTCACTTGGCATTCATTTTAAATAAATACTTTTTGCACAGCATTGGAGATACCCCAAATCCCTGCTAGCATAAGAGGTCACAGTGGAAACTGATTCTAAAAATCTCATGTCTGTGACTCACTGTGTTGTGAAATAGGCCTGTGGACTCATGGCCTACTTTGCTCTCATCTAAGTATCCATAGCAAAAGCCTCTAGGCATCTTGGAGGAAACCAGCCCAGCTACAAAGATGCCCTCTTTCTTTTCACTTGCCAGGAGCTGTTATATAATCAGGGCAGACTCAGTGAATGTAGCTGTTGGCCCTTCAAAGACTTAACATGAGAAATATACCAAATTACAGTAAGAACTCTGGAGCTGAAAGAAGTTCTATCACATGCATGAAGAGGCCTTTCACAGTCAATCAGAACATTTTAGCTCATGACCCTGAAAGGCTGGCTACCCTAAGAAGCTCAGACGTCGGTGCCAGATGCCTGCCGGAAGGTGCTGGCAGGAGCAGTCGGCAGCCCCTTGTCCAGAACTGCCTGCTTCTTTATTCCAGTCTGTTGTCATATATTAACACATCTTGTTTAGAGTATAACATTCTACAAACCTTCCCATTAGAAATGTCATGTGAATGCAACTGAGACACCCCAGGGCCAGCCATATGCCCGCCTGTTTTGTTATTTTGTTTTTGATAACAAGCTGTTAAGTCTCCATCTAGTGGCTAGACATCCCAATAAGCGAAAATAAAAGAAGCTTCTGACCACTTGGAGAGTTACGACTATGCTTAATATGCACACTGGGTGTTCAGTGGGTGGTTTTGGTGAATACCAAAGCAGCCAGCGTGGTGGCTGCTTGCCTCCTCATTCACTCACCTCTTCAATCTGGACTGAACTGTCCAGTGGCTAGTGCACTAAAAAGTTCCATATCACAGGTCTCAAGACCCATATGTTACTCTGGGGGCTTACTCTGTTAAGAAAGGTTTCCCTGGCACTCACTCTTCTTTTTCTTTTGTATTCAAGTAGTTCTATTAACCCTCATCATGGCATTAAGTTATACAGTCAAGGATTTATCAGTAGCTGTCATGCTTCCCTTAGTTCCCAATGAACTTACTAAGAACAACTCTCAGTCCAGTGCCCTAGGCTTTGCTATTTTACATTTACTAAAGTCACTCCCAGTTTTTCAAATTCTTACCCATGATATCAACATCAAATCTACATAGCATCAGAATCTGAGAAACAGTGCAGTTGAATGCTCTACACATCCTTGATCTTGTAGCTTGTACCCTGGGATGTAGCAGGGAGTTTTGACTCAACTCCAAAAGAGAGTTACCACTGAAATAGCTTTCAGCAAGGGATCTCATTTTTCAACCTCACATGAAGAGACATGGCATGCTCATTTGGCAGGTCTGGGTGATCAGGAAGCATTGGAGAGCTGTTGTATTATAAAAATCCCTGGAGTTTTAATCCAAGCAGACGTAACATGGGGATCTGCAGAATGATCTGTAGCCCATAGGGGAGTCCTCCCTGGGACCTGTAACACAGCCCTCCAATATCTAATCTTTTGTCTTCTGCAGTGACATCAGTGCAAGACCCTTGGTGGAAGCTGGGTATAAGGACCAAGTAGGCTTCATGAATCCCCCAGAAGGAAAACAGACAATCTGTCATTTTACCCTCATCTTCCGTGATTCTAGTTTCCAGCCCCGTGTGCTTCACTGGCTCTTCACCATGCCTCTGTGCGGCTGGCTTACTTTCCTTTTCTTGATCAAATGCTACCAATCCTAGAATACTGTATTATACCTTTGGGTTCCATAGTGGCTCCCAAACCCTAGCACTCTACTTCCTCTTCCTAGCTATAAAGGCTGATGAGACAGCTGGGGGTGGGGGACTGGACACATTCTAGTAAGAGCTGAGTAGAAACTGTTCCATGTAGTAATAGGAGCTATCCATGTCAGGCAGTGACTTAGGCACGTTATAGACGTTACTCCCCCCAACTTTGCTATGTCTTTGCAAGGCAGGTGCTGTTGTCTCTACGCTATAGACAATAAAAGGTTAATTAACTTTTTAAAGCTCTTACAGCCTGCAAATTAAGAGAGCTGGGCTTTGAATCCAGCTTTATCTGACCCAAAGCGCAGGCCATGGCAACTCACTGCCTCCTCATCATCACAGTTTCCAACAACCAAAATCTCTTTAGCTATGAGCATGAATAATTCAGATTAATCATCATCTACTAGGGCACATTCCTCTGGGCTATGGAAGAAGTAGAACTAAGAAACAAACAAAAATTATAATCCATCATTTATTTATTTAGCTAATTTCTTCAGAACTTTTTTCTTTTTATTCTGTATGTAAAACCCTCCAATTTTTTACACCCTGACATCTTCAAATCATTGTGATTTCTGCTTATTTAATGATTGTCAACAGCATGTTCATACTGGAACCAACTGCAGTTCATGTCCACTAGGGGTCTCTATGCTGAAGCAGCTGTATGCATATTTTTATTTTTATTTATTTATTTTTTATTTCAGCATATTATGGGGGTACAAATATTACAGTTACGTATATTGCCCATGCCCCTCCTCCCCCCTCGAGGCAGAGCCTGTATGCGTATTTACAGCCAATACACCCATCCTACATTACATACTCCTGCCATGTGAACACATGTATTCCTCTTTGTTATAAGGTTTAGCTGTTTGAGTTATGTCCAAATGTGCTTTTTCTAGTTTGATGGGCTTACTGTGAAGATCATGCATAGGGTTTCAAACATAATGATCATGCTCTCAAATCTTGCTTCAGTTGAAATGACACCAGTTCTGAGCTCCTAGAAGAACTATTAAAAATCAAAAGCAGGCTATTTCTAAATATTTTTTGAGTCTGTTTGAAGTAAGATAAATATAAAATATGAGATACTAGTTTGTAATATAAGTCACATAAAAATATTGCCTCTTATGAAAATATTTGGTAAGGTCAAAAAAACTGAATTTTTGTTTGGCCCTCAGGTCTAGAAGGCTCCCTGAAATCCTAATCATAATGAAGAGAAATTCGATGATAACAAAGGAAGCTCTGCCTGCTCACCCTTTTGGAGGGCTCATGCTGCCTGAAGCCTTCGGCTTGCCCAAGGAAACCAGTTTCCCACTGTAGCTGAGACAAGCCTCCAGGTAATCTCGTGATACATACCAAGACTGACGGCAACTTCATCTAGGGAGATGGTAGTTTTCTCAGTTGACAAGGGATAACTTGGATAGCGAGCTAGAAACTTCTGGCACAGGAGTCCTAAACTTTTCTGTTTCCTGCTTGGCCTTTGCTTTTCAAATTCGTCCACAGCACTGTCCCCAACAACAACAAGCTATAGAGGGCAGAGAGAAGGGAGGGGGAAAACATCACGGTTAACATCCTAATGGAGAAATTGCAAAGGCTGGTATTGGCAAATTGGGGGGACATCTCAATCCATACCATCCTAGATTCTGGTTAAAATATAATTCCTAATACAATCTTCTGTATGTTTTACCTATTGCTTTGTCTGGGCTGAATTTTTTCTCCTTTGTAATTTGAGACTGAGTGTATTACTTAAAAGTTTAAAAAATGAAAAATGTAGGCCGGGCGCGGTGGCTCACGCCTGTAATCCTAGCTCTCTGGGAGGCCGAGGCGAGAGGATCGCTCAAGGTCAGGAGTTCAAAACCAGCCTGAGCAAGAGCGAGACCCCGTCTCTACTAAAAATAGAAAGAAATTAATTGGCCAACTAAAAATATATAGAAAAAAAAAATTAGCCGGGCATGGTGGCACATGCCTATAGTCTCAGCTACTCAGGAGGCTGAGGCAGGAGGATTGCCTGAGCCCAGGAATTTGAGGTTGCTGTGAGCTAGGCAGACGCCATGGCACTCTAGCCCGGGCAACAGAGTGAAACTCTGTCTCAAAAAAAAAAAAAAAAAAGAAAAATGTAGTCATTTCTAGGCAACTACACCTTTGCTACTAGTGTGCTTGTTGGACCCCTGAAATCAGCATCGCCAAGAGCTTGTTAGAGACATAGAATCTCAGGCCTCATCTCAGACCTGCTGCATCATAATCTGCCTGTAAGAAGATTCTGGGTGAGTCCTGTTGACATGAAAGTTTGAGATCCACTGGACCGCATCCTGTCACCAAATTGTTTTACATTTTACAATTGACCGAAGGTTGATGAAACTGACCTAGGGCAGTTAAATCTTATTATTTCTCATTTGTAAGTATACTAAACTAGCATCTTTGTACCATCAACCCACATTCGAAAGAGGCTCTATTCAAGCCCCAAAAAATTAAAAGGCTTTTTAATGGACAGATACAAGAAGTGATATGATTATCTTAATAGATTCAGAAAAAGCATTTGATAGATTTAACACTCATTTGTGATTTCCAAAAATGCCCTCAGAAAATTAGGAATAGTAGAGAACTTCTTCAATGAAGTGTAATCTGTCTTAATGGGAAAAACTTGGAAACTTTCCCTTAAAATCAGGAAAATGATAAGGATGCCCATTATCACTTTTTAGAGATCCTAGTCAATGCATGAGGACAAGATAAAGAAATTGAGGCACAGGGACTGGAAAGAAATAAGTAAAACTTTTCATTCTGCAGACGATATATGACTGCTCACATAAAAAACTGAAAAGAACCTCAGACAAGTTATTAAAAATAATAAGAGAATTTAACAAGGTAGTTAAATACGAGACAATATATTTAAAAAAATCAGCTGCATTCCTATACAACAGTAACAGCAAATGGTAGTTCTTAAATGTTTTGTTCACAGGATCCCTTTATATTCAAAAAGACTGAGGACCCTGCAGAGCCTTTTATTTATGTAGGTTTTATCTACTGATAGTTACTATATTAGAAATTAAAACTGAGACAGTTAAAATGTTTTGTGAGAAAAAGGCCAGTGTTTTATACATTTTTCTCAAATCTATTTAGTGTCTGGATTAATAGAAGAGAACTGAATTCTTGTGTTTGCTTTTGTTTTCAATCTGTGGCAATGTCCACATTGTATACTTACTGGAAGACTGCAGTATACACTTGGGAGAAAATGAGAGTTCAAATGGCAAATGTCTTAGTATTATGAAAATAGTTTTGACCTGTAAGACTCTTTGTGGACATGAGGTCCCCAGATCACACTTTAAGAACCCCTGTCCTAGGGAACTCTTGTGTATGTACACCAGGAGACATACACAAGAATATCATAGCAGCATAGTTCGTATTAGCCTTAAATTGCAAACAACTCAAACAGCTATAAACAGGAGAATAAATTGTGGTGTATTCATGTAATGGAATACCCCACAGCAATGAAAATGAAAGAACTACAGCTACATGCAAAAATGCAAATGAATCTTAATGAAGTATGTTGATTGAAAAAAGCAAGTCTCAGAAGATTGTATACTACATATAGTTTCAATTTTACAAAGCCTAAGGACCAAACCAAACCAAACCAATCTATACAATATACTATACAGGAACATGATAAATACAAATTCAGGAGAGTGGTTGCTCTGTCAGGGAGGCAGATGTCAATTAATAGTATTTTTCTGGCTTTTGGGCTGAGAGGTAGATTTATGGGGGTTAAAGCTATTGCATAGGGTAAGTGTATTTTATAAGATCAAATAGTGTATCAAATGATAATAAAGGTCAATTTTTAAAAGATATTAAAAGCCTGCTTTATGGCCACTCAAATTTAAGGTATTTATTTCTGAATAGTGTTGAACATTTCTAGTGACTGATCAGTTAAAATCTCCTTATAAAGCTTGGGTACAAAACCCAAAAATTTAATTTGTTTTAGGGCCATGTTAAACAACTAGTTCTACCAAAATAAGATATCAATAAAGTCACCTTATGAAAGAGGTCAGTAACAATACTTTGCTATATTTTTATCAAGAAAATTAAAAAAGAAAACCCTAATATTTATATGCTTTTGACAGCAAAAAGCACACTTAATTTTATTTAGTTTTTAGAATAAAAGCTAATAAAATCAAGGCAAGTACCATGATTCTCATTTTACAGATGAGTAAACTGAGGTGCAGAGACCCTGAGTGGTTTCCCCCAGCCACCTAGCTAGTGATTTGAACCCAAGGCCTCTAAAACCAAGCTCCTTGTGTTTCTGACATTAAATATAAAATGGAAAGGAAGTGAAGAATAAACCAGACTTAAAAAAGGAATTGTAAATATTTTTGGCTTTAAGCATGTAAACTTCTCTCAAAACTGTATGATTTGTGTTTAGTTACATGAAACACTCTGTTAGTTCTATCACTCCAATGATATGTATAGTGGATTAAATTAATTTTGTTTTATTAATTTTAAGTTATAATTCAGGACATCTTTTTCTCTTATCCCCTCCCAATTTCTTCATTTTGGCAATTTTTATAGCTTAAAAAAATCCACCAAAAGGAGAAAAAATAGCTAAGAACACTCAAATCTGCAAGAAACTTTTCTTACCAAGTCTGGGAAAAAGTTTGATGAAAGAGTGGAAAGCATCGACCATTGAGTTTTTTAAAAAGTGTAAATATGCTGCTTATTTGTCAACAGCTCTGGTTCCCCACAGGACAGGGAATTTAAAGATGGCTTAACTTTAGTAAAACCTCAAACTAACAAACTGAACATATATGAAAATAATGGAATTTCCCAAATCTAAAATATTTAGATTAATATCACCTTTAAAATGTGAGCAAAATTATAATTCACAGTAGCATTTAAAGAAGTCCAAATTCCTTCATTAAATCAAAATTATTAAATATCTTTACTTAAAAAATATTTTATCATTTTAAAATGTGTTCTGGTCCAGGGAGTATCATACAGAAGAGAAGAAAGCATTCATTATGAAAAATAGGATATAGAGCAAGAATTCTGCTATAAATAAAAAGATATTCAGTTTAATGCTGCTTTTGGCTCAATAGGAGCTGAAAAATTGAGAATTTTTAATAATCAAGTAATATTTTTTAAGTTCTATAAAAGCCTTGAGGAGCACAGCCTGTTTACCTGTAGAGAGTCTGTAAATGCATTATCCTTATTTTCAATGCGTCTGAAAAGTCCCTTTTTCTTCTCCCGGTCCCTTATGTCTGGGCTGGCGGCACTAATGAGCATCTTCAGGTTAGCTGTGGGTGTCCATGGTTCTGCTTGCTGTCTGTCGACAGGCTTAACTGGAGTAATGGGATTTCTCTCTGGAGTGAAGATTTTTTGCTTCGATAAGTCAATTGGTTCATTTTTTATTGGCGTCTTCGGGGCCATCCTTGATGGATCAACAAATATATTTTCCTATTTTAAAACAGAGACATTTTAGCAAGAGTGAGAAAAGGCAGGTATCAGCTAAGAGTACACTTTGCTCCCACCGTTCACTAGTACTTGAAAATACAAATAGGACCATATGTTTACAGCTGAAAAGTATCAGGATAGGACTAATGAAAATTAGACAGAAGGCTTCATGGGAATTGAAGAGTGGTTCCAATGAGAAATAGACTATAATCTGCTATTCCTTTTATACATATTTTTCGTGGAATCTCTGAGAGAGAAGTCATGAATGTATCTGTCACTCGTAATAGCTGGGGCTGATGAAGGCCAATGTGGTTGAGTCCATATTGCTTCTAAGTGCCACCTTTTTAAAAACACTGTTTACAAGTTTGCATTAACTAGTGAACAGCAATTATGCTTTTCTAGTTCAATGCTCACCAGTGCGAATATAGCAATTAATAGCAGGACCAGTTAATGGAAGAACATCCAGCAAAATACCATATTTTAAGCCAACCTAGAGAGCTGTGTAATATTCTCCCAGGGCAGTGCTTCTCCCACATACTGATATGTGATCTTACTTCACAGGACTAATATGCAACTCCCACCAGATGTGATTTGCCATTTGAGTTTGTCACTCAAACTGGCTTGTTCAACAAAAGACCACTGATCATAGACTTAAATGTCCTGGTGGCAATATCAAATTGCTACTAAGGTTTCTAAGTGCTTAACTCCCAAGTTCTGTCAACTTTTTTGTAGCCTGGTAATAGTTTGTGGAAAAGCACCTGTCCTCAGACCACACTTTGAGTAGATGGTCCTCAATAATTATAAGAAAAGATTAATGATGTCCCCACTATGAAAAAGGGGTAAATATACAGAATCCACATTTAGAACAATCAAGTAATTAAAACAAATTCCCCTAAAATTTCAAAATATTCAAAACAGAATTCAGAATAGGAGAATTCAATAATTCAATATTCAAGAACTGAAAGATTCTGCTTTTCCTGTAGTATTCCCTTCCAGTCAATAGTGTCTTACATGATTATGAAGGTAGATGAGTTAAATATCTGTCACTCCATCTCCTGTACACACGTCACTCTATAGCTACTACATGCATGGATTTTGGCTGAGCAGTGATTTACAGAAAATGCTTTCCTATAAATGATTAACATGTGAAGAGGTAAAAGATTGTTTGGAAGAAACTGGAGTTTGTGTAAGCAGAGCAAATCTTATTCCTTGCATCAGCAGAAGCTGCGAGCTAGCCATGGTAACGTTCTGTCCAGGCATAACAGGAAGGAAGGGAGTGGATGGGGGTGGGGATTTCTCATGCCATAGCAGCAGTAAACACCCAGCCCAGAGCGCTGCATCCACCCACCTCCTTTAACAAGTCCCTGCTGGCATGCCATTCTGATGAAGGCTTCCACAAGTGAACTCTAGAGGGAAATTACCGAGCATTTACTACGTCATGCCCTGTTTCATGTACCTTGCACGTATTAAGACCTCATCCAATCCTGTGACACAGGTCCTATTATTTTTCCAGTTTACAGATGAAGAAACTGAGGCACGGAGAGGTCAATAACTTGCCTGAGCTCACATAAGACATCATTCAACGTAAAAATCATTGGTATGTAAAGAAACAGCTGAAAGCAGAGGGTTCTGAATTCTGCATTTAAAAATGAGCCTGTCCTGGGTGCAAGTTGGGAGGAAGTTATCTTTTTCACAACTCCAACCAAAGGTACCCAGCAGGCCGTGATCTCTACCAGCATCTAGGGAGAGGCAGGATGGGGAAGCAGTTATGCACAAACCGCCTGATGCCAGTTGACCTGCCTCTGCTACTTATCAGCAGTGTGAGTGTGACAAGTTCCTGCCCCTCACTATATATATTTTTTTGAGACAGAGTCTCACTCTGTTGCCTGGGCTAGAGTGCCATGGAATCAGCCTAGCTCACAGAAACCTCAAACTCCTGGGCTTAAGCAATCCTTCTGCCTCAGCCTCCCAAGCAGCTGGGACTACAAGCACGCGCCACCATGCCTGGATAATTTTTTCTATATATTTTTAGTTGGCCATTTAATTTCTTTCTATTTTTAGTAGAGACAGGGTCTCGCCCTCACTATACTTTATTTCTCTCAACTGAAAATGAAGTTTATAAAAATGCCCACCTCAAGGGGTATGAGAATAGTTCCTGGCCTATAGTGAGTGCTCAATAAAACTTTGCTTTATCTTTTCCCTCTTTCCCATTCTTTATTACCATTCATTCTGGCACTTTGAGATAATATACTACAGTGCATGGTATTGCTATTTTATTTCCTGGATGTGTGTCTTGTCTCAATGACACTGTGCACTTAGAGAGGTCAAGGAGCAAGTTCCACATGTGTTATTCATCCCAATTTTTGGCACAATGTCTTGCCCATTACAGGTGCTCAGAGAACACTATGCCTTGATTATCTGGTTATTCCAAAAGGTGTCGTCTTGGTAGAGGGTGTGGTCCAGGTATGCTGAGTGGACAGAGATTTACTTGTCTTCTTTATTGCTTCCACAATATCTGTCCTCATGGGAATGATGAGTTCCTACTTTTTCCCTAGTGAGGGAGCAACTCAGAATGATGATTTATTCATACATTTTGATATATTTTCACTGCAGTTTAATGAACACTTAAAGTAGGAGGGGAGTTAGGTCATGTGGTAGGTTATGATCATATTACACCTCTGTTAATACATCAAAAGTAAAAAATGCCAGGCAAATTGTTTTCTAAAGTTTACAGTGGGCAGAAAGTCAAGTGCAATCTGGTCACACCCTGCTCTATCCATCTGTCTATCCTGCTATCCTGACATTTATAGGGAAGTGGTAAGGGGACGGGAATGGGAATTTGTAAACCTGATTTGTGTCTCAGCTCTTTTATCTTTTTGATCCATGGACAAATCGTTCATTCTGTCTGAGCTCAAGTTGCCATATGCATAAAATAAGGGATTCAGACTAAAGTATCTGTCTCCAAAGTTTTCTAGCAAGGCTGCCCAGCTGTGTAGTGGACACTGGGATGCACCCAGATCTCTTTGGAAATGAATGATCGCATTTCCCCAGCTACTGAAAGTAATGCCAACATTAAACCCTTAACCGGGCTGGAAGAGGGCTGACTCATCCAGGATCACACCCGCTCCTGGAAGGCCTACCTTGTGCTCACTAGCTAATAGAAACAGCAATAACATGTAAAAGCTTGGCCTCCTTGCCCCTACCAAGAGGTCATTCTAGAACTCTCCATAGGGTAACTCAGATATTTGGGTCCCTGAAAGTCTCTCTGGTAACTGAGGGTAGGGCCTGCATCAAATTCATTTTTTGGTTATGACTTTGATTCAGTACAATATGAAGAATATGTGCTGACTGGTGTTTTTCAAAAACCCAACAGGGGAGGTGCTATACATTAACTCCACTTAATGGCAGAAAAAAATGGCCTTAGGGAGGTTATGAGACTCATTAAACCACCATATCCTTAACATCTGAAACATAAATATTTGTTGAAAGATCTTATAAATATGTTTGTTCAATAGCTGATAAATGGCAAAGCAAGAAATCAAACCCATGACCTTGTGACTCCAAACCTGGTGTTCTCATCATCCCTAAAATCTCCTTCCTTTACTTCCTAGCAACATGAAAAAGACACTAGCTCTTAGCATCTCTGCAGAAGCACTCTGTTCTCATCTCTTGTCTTCTCTTTGAGGTGATATAATCCCTGCTCATGCATTCAATTTCAAACATTTTAGCACTTGCTCAGTCTCTTTTGAGTCATTTGAGTTTTTCTCCAAACCCATTACAATGTAAAACCTCAACTGAACACAGCACTTACTGATGCTAGAAGAGAAGTTCAAGGCACTTGATAAAAGTCATTGACCCAGAAGGACAGAAGTGGAGCACTGACTTAGACTTTATATAAACGTACATTTACACATTCTTTCAAGGCTTAGTTAAGATGGAAAGGCAATAAATTTGTCGGTGGAAGACATGAACAGAAACATGTTCCAATTGACAGCAATCGGGTTCACTACTATCCACAGTTTCAGGCATCCACTGGGCATCTTGGAAGATATCCCCTGCGGATAAGGGGGACCACTGTATTTCTTTTTTTTTTTTTT
>VBSM01003169.1:778996-826745 GCA_008086735.1 Cheirogaleus medius
CCCAGAGAGCTAGGATTACAGGCGTGAGCCACCGCGCCCGGCCTGTATTTCTTTTCCTAACAAAAATAAATCAAAATGCTAAACAAACAAACAAAAAATCCCTACATGAAAAAGCACACAATTTCACAGGTATCCAAAATTAACAAGTGTCAAGTATTCTTCGAGGCCCATTTAATAGGTGCTGGTTTCATTTTTGATGTTAAGTTAGTTGCTACTCTCAGGTTTATATCCAAAGTTTCTAAAACTGCATTTGTTAAATCTATTTGCCTCTGCCTAAAAATACGCAGATAGTTTAGACATTGTTACTCAGTTAACTTTTTAATGTTTCTTAAAGACACCACTTCAGTCTTACAAATCACAAGGGGTGCAAAAAGGGAAGGAATGGCTCAGTAGCATGCACAGAAATGCTATCGGTAGTGCTGTAAAATATTCAGAGTATGTTGGTGGGCTGAGTTACTTTATCTCCCTATATGGCAGGCACAGGTCATACTCCTAGGTGAATGGAACAGCCTCTAGGAGCTGGTTCATTGGTATGAAGACATTTTATAGCACTTAATAATCCAGCATTTGAAACTACAAAAGTCTATTTTCCTGGGAACTGAGACTTAACATTCCTAAAGAGCATTAGCTAAACCACCCTTGACAACTATATTACAAACTTTTGATTGCTGTGTTCAGCATCTCTTACATAATTGGCTCCAAAATTACATCTAACCTAGCCTCTCTTTCCACAGCACAATGACTGAGAGTACAATTGTAACAATAATGATGTGGATGACTCCATTTTTAAAAAAGTATGTTTCTACAATGTTCATCAAAATTGATTATGTTGTTTATAAGACAAATACAAGTAGCATGTTGGAACACTTAATTGGATTAGATATCACCATCCTTAAATGCTAGAGATTAAGGTATTTATGTGTGCTTACCTTTTGTGCATTTTCTCCATCTTCAATTGCAAAATCTAGCCTGGACTGCCTGGGGTTGATCAGGTCTTTTAGTGTTAAACAATTTACCTCCATCTGTAATGCACATTAGAAAATGATCGTACAATTAGATATTTTTTTCTTCCAACAAAATACCTACGTATTTATTACTCGTTTGTGAACATGAACTTCCCCTTCCCTAAACACGTCCTGGGAATTTCCAGGAGTGTAGCCGCCTTCCAACCCTCTCTAAAACGCACATGAACAAACACAAACGCCTAAAATGTGCTTAGTAATTACTGAAAATCTGGGAAGAAAAAAAAAATCAACAAAAATAGCAATTCTTAATGAAAAAGGCAACAGGGCAAAACAAAGTTACCAAGTCAGGAGGGTGTTGGTCAAATCTGTCAGAAAGTACAGGGTCTCCCAGGTCAGTTAATTTTGGCGCAAAGAACTGGGAGGAATTCGGCTTTGAGGGGGTTTGAATCATAGGAGAAGGAAACCTGATCGCTAGACCAAACCCACTCAGAGCTTAGCACAGCCCTTTCTCAGGCCTCCAAGCAGACCCCCAAAATAAATTCTTCCAATGAAACCCCTAAATCGTGGGGAAGGGCAAGTCCCCTCTACTGCCTGGCTGGAGGAAGAGCTGGACCCGGCACAGCCCCCGCGCACCCGGTGCCGCGACTTTAACACCTCGATCTCCCGCCAGCCGGGGGAGCGGAGGGGTCTCAGGTTGGCAGCCGGGGTTCCCTCACCCCCAATTCCCGCCCCGCCACCAGCGCCGGGGTCGCACGCTTACTTACTCCCGCTTTGCCAAAGAGGCTTCCTGCCTCCACCCGGACCTCCACCGCGCCACACAGATGCGGGAAGGGGGTGAGGCGATCAGCAGCCGGGCGGCGACATCGGGAGGGTAGAGCGAGGCGCGCAGATCCTCGCGCCAAGTGCCCTGGGCTGGCGGGGACCAGACAGCCTCCGGGCAGCGCCAGCCTTCCGAACCCCCGAGCGCAGCTCCAGCCTGGATCAGGATCCCCGCTAAAACACCTCCTCTGGCGCCTTGAGACCGAATTTGAGAATCCACCAATCAGCTGCGGCCGGCGGGGCGGCCCCTGCCAATCGCGCGGCCGCTTGGCCCGGGCTCTCCGCCCCTCGGAGTCTTGGCGCTCTGGGCCGCGCGTTTTGCCCTCACCCGCCCAATTGTTGCTGCCTCAGGCCCCCTCCCCCTTCCGGGTACCTGGAAACCTCGGACCCGGGAGCCAATTCCTGCGGAGGACGCGGGCTTGGGCGGCCGCGGGAAGCCAAGGTGGGGGCGGCGCGGGGCGGCTGCAGGAGGAAGAGGAGGAGGAGGACTCTTTTGTTACGCATAAAAAACCCGCTTGGGTCCCCGCGGCTTGCCGCGCCCGGGGACCGCGGGCGCAGCCAGGGGAGGGGAAAGCAGATGGAGTTTGGAAAAACGATATACGCGCTCTGGATGCTGCTGCCGCCACGCCTTTCCCCCCCACACCCCTTAGTAACCTGCGTGGAAGCGGAGTTGTTCAGACTTGCTGGGGCAAACTTCCTAACACCCGAACGCTGGTGTGACACGTGAACCATGGTTACCACTCTGTGCTGCGAGCAGATGGCACGCCAGTTAGCCCTGGAAACTAGACTGGAAGCCGAACCCATTTTTCCCCCCTTAGCTTTTTTTGCAAATCCGGAAATGTTTTTTGGTGTTCCCTTTTCGGAATATCGCAAATAATTAGGAAAGAAAAAGCCTTATCTTTTAAAAAAGCAATTCTTTGCAGTATGGACTGGCATTGGGGAAACAGTTGAGAAAATTTCCTAAACATTCTGATTTGTATGAAATTTTTCACTTCTTTTAACTTTAGTTTCGTATTTAAATTATGAATGTTGGTAGAGACAGTTTTTTTAAAAAAAAAACTATTGTTTAGAACACTTTTAGATTTACAGAAAAAATGAAAGATACTACAGAGTTCTCATATATCTAGCATCCAATTTCACCCCAATATTTCACTAAATATTATTAGTATAGTACATTTATTAAAATTAATGAACCAATATTATATTGTATTTTATTTTTTAACTAAAGTCATTACTTTATTCACATTTCCTTAATTTTTATCCAAAGTCTTTTTTTCTGTTCCAGGATACCACATTACTTTTAATCTCCATATCTCCCTAGGCTCCTCTTGGCTGTGACAATTTCTCATACTTTCATCGTTTTTGATGACCTGGACAGTGTTTTTTTTTGTTTTCTTTTTTGAGACAGAGTCTCACTCTGTTACCTAGACTAGAGTGTGGTGGCCTCAGCCCAGCTCACAGCAACCTCAAACTCCTGGGCTCAAGTGATCCCCCTGCCTCAGCCCCTCAAGTAGCTGGGACTATAGGCATGTGCCACCATGCCCGCCTATATTTTCTATATATTTAGAAATATATAGTTGGCCAATTAATTTCTTTCTTTTTTTAGTAGAGACGGGGTCTGGCTCTTGCTCAGGCTGGTCTTGAACTCCTGACTGAGTGATCCTCCCGCCTCGGCCTCCCACCTTGGCCTCCCAGAGTGCTAGGATTACAGACGTGAGCCACCGTGCCCTGCCAACCTGGATAGTTTTAAAGAATATTGATCAAGTAGGTAGGACCTCAATTGGAATTTGAGACGACCTTTTTAAACTATGTCTACAGACATTTCCCTACAAATCATATACTTTACAGCAAGGAGATCATTCTCCTTATCCTTTCTGTCCCAAGGCTCCACTGTCTACCCCATAACACCCAAATATATATATATACACATACACAAATACATACATATATATCTTATATATATATTTTATATTTATTTTTTTATTTTTTTTAAAAGAACTTTGGGCAGAATTCAGAATGCTCAATCAAGTCTTTCACTTTGTACTCTAGAATGCTGGTAAATACAGCCTAAAAATTACTGCTAGGGCATACGTTAAAAAGACAAAAAAGCACACAAAACATTAAACATAAAGAAAAGTAACAGTAGTAATAAAAGGTTGACATTTTTATAATAGAAATAACATTTTGAACTGAAACTAGTAGGTGGAAGCATAAAGAAAAGTATAAAGAATAAACTTACTAAAATTTATACTTAGGTGGAAGCAAAAAATTTAGATGAACATTTTTTTTACAACTGTATTAATTTTCTGTGGCTGCTATAACCAATCACCACAAACTGGCTGGCTTCAGAGAACAGAGATTTATTCTCTCACAGTTGTGGAAGCCATAAATCAAGGTGTCCACAGGGCCATAATCCCTCTAGGGCTCTTAGAGGAGAATCTCTCCTTTGCCTGTTCCAGCTTCTGGTGGCTGTTGGCAATCCTTGGCATGGGGCTGCCTCAGTCCAATCTCTGCTTCTGTGGTCACATTCCTTTCTCTTTTGTCTGTTAATTCTCACCTTTGTGTCTGTTATAAGGACACTTGTCATTGAATTTAGGTCCCACCTGGATAATCCAGGATATTCTCATCTCAAGATCCTTAATTTAATTATATCTGCAAAGACCCTTTTTCCAAATAAAGTAATGTTCCTTCACAGGTTCTGGGGATTAGGACATGGATATACCTTTTGGGGGGGCCACTGTTTAGCCCTCTAGACCTGTGTTCCCCAACTCTTGGGCCATGAACCAAATTCTGGGCCATGCACTGGCAAATTCTGTGGCCTGTTAGGAACCAGGCAGCACAGTAGGAGGTGAGCAGCAGGTGAGCAAGCAAAGCTTCATCTGTATTTATAGCTGCTTCTCATCACTTGCATCACCGCCTGAGCTCCGCCTCCTGTTAGGTCAGTGGTGGCATTAGATTTTCATAGGAGCAGGAACTCTATTGTAAACTGTGCATGTGAGGGATCTAGGTTGTACATTCCTTATGAGAATCTAATGCCTGATGGTCCGAGGTGGAGCTGAGGCGGTGATGCTAGCACTGGAGAGTGGCTGCAAATAAAGATAATCATTAACAGAGAGGTTTGATTGCACAGAGACCATAATAAATCAATTGCTTGCAGACTCATATCAAAACCCTATCAATGAGTGGCAAGTAACAATGTCATAATAATCGAAATAACGTGCACAATAAATGTAATGCACTTAGATCATCCCAAAACCATCCGGCCCACCCCCTGGTCCATGGAAAATTTGCCTTCCATGAAACTGGTCCCTGGTGCCAAAAAGGTTGGGAACTGCTGCTGTAGACCAACATTCAAATTTATTAAAGTCCGTTCATTTCTCTGATGTGCCAAAATACTAGTGGTTGTTTCTTTGAGCTTAGGCAGTTACAGACCCTTTCCTAGCATTTTCAGACTAAAAATACTTTTTCTATGTATTTCATTACAAATGTAGCCTCTAGTCAAATCAAGAAGAACTCAGTTAATATGCAGCTTCAGGGACTTGTAATTTCATTGGTTGTTTAAAGTAAAAGTTATCTTAGATTTGGAGGAAAATTGGAATATGAATGTTTGGTGGACAAATTCAGAGACATTACTCTAACACACTGTAGACCAACATTATATAATATATATAATATATGATAATATACACAGATAACATTTGACATCCGTCTTTGCAAAAGACTTACTCTACCATTTCTCAAACCTGAGAATAGTTTTAGATCTCAAGATTTATCAAACTTTACAAAAAAAAAAAAAGAGATTGATCACACTTTACCAAAAGAATACACTGTAGTGAAGTACCATTCTTGTCAGTCAGTTCTAGGGCAAGATAGTCTGAATTTTCCAGTTAATGTATCAACTTCCTCAAATATTTTATTTTTCTTCCATTACTGCAAGCACAGTCATCTTGGTGTGGTATCCGTTCTCCAAAGTACAGAAGGGAATTGGAAATTGATTTTTCAGCACATACGTTACAGGGATCTTGACTTTACATCCTGGCAATTCTCACGTTTCTTTAAGAGGATCGATTTAACAGCTCTTAAACTGAGGGCAGCCATTAAAATAGACTTTGTCTTCAGTCATTCATGAGTTTGACAATGTGATGTATTTGCTTCTCTAATGCTAGCAAGTTCAGGGAAGACAAAAAATCCATTCTTGACCAACCACAAGCAATGCCAGAAGGAGAATGAGTTTGTGATTTGTTCCTGCTCATGACCTTAGCAACAATAAAAGGAAGATGATACCAAAGGGCAGTTATGGCTCCCATCTCAAATGATATCCAGATGTCCAGCAGTTTAAAGGGAAGTGCCTCAGCTGTGACTGTATGTCCCATAAGGAACAGAGGGAATCCATTCTTTATCTTTTACAGACTCCTTGTGTACTGTGCAGCAAGGTCTTAACAGTAATGTGATTTGCATTCTCACTAAATGAAAAGATAGTGCATTTGGCATGCATGTGTGTATATGTGTGTGTGGCTGTGTTTGTGTATGCATGCTGAAGGCAGGGATGGGGAGGGAGGTGTGCTGAAACAGACATTCCAGACCACAACAGATAGGATGAATTTTGAGTTGGGTGTTTCTGGCAATAGTGTGAGAATGGAGAGTGTATAATGGGGCACTCTTTTATAACACATTTATGTTACAAGTTTGGGCATGGTTGTTTGGAGCCACGACAGTGCACCCATTGGTACAATAAAAATGGGACTGACCACTGCTCTGGAACTGAGATTCTGGAGAAAATGGGGAACACAAGCTTCTCTTTAATCTCCAGAGTCTTATCCAGAAGGGAAGGAATTTACTTTGAGTAGTAGAGAGACATAGAGTCTAGATCAAGCCTGGCCAGGAACTTGCTGGGTGACCTGGAACAAAAGGTATCACCTATCTGGGCATCAGTTTTCTCTGTAAAGGGGTGGGGCTGATTTGAAAGACCTCTGAAGAACCTGCTAATTTTGTCATTCTAAATAAATACTTATTGGACACTTAGTATATATAGCTTCTTAAAACTATTTGCTACTGACTTCTCACTCACTGTGGACATGTAAAAATATTGCTGAAACCACTTTTTTATTTCCATATTTGGTGAAAGTGAACACATACATCTCTACTCCTTAAAGTACATTATGTACATTCATACATTAATAATGAGAATGTTAAAAAATACCAGGCCAAAGTGACCTTTGTGAGCTTCATTTTTCTAAACTTATAATTAAATGGCTAAATGTATTTAACCTACCAAATATCATTATTTTAATAGCATTTATTCATTATTATACTTTGTAGAACCAAATGAAAATAGTTTCATTGTGTGGTGCAAAGGGAAGTTTGAGGTGAAAGGTGGTAGAGAAAGGAGTTTGGGGTTAGCAGCTCAGGGAGTGAAAACTTAAGTTCAACTACTACAACTATTGCCTTTTCTTAACCGAGAGCCACCTCATCTTATGTAGGGCTTCTACCTTGGAAAAACTAGAGATGTGGGACAATGAACCCAAATGGAGCTGTAGTAGCACAGACCTTCACTAAGCAATGAGGGGGACCTGTTTAAAGTATTGTCTACACAAAGTCCCTGTGAAAATGTTAACAGTTCCTGGAAAGAGTAATCATTTAACCCATGTAGCACAATAAGCCATCTTTCCTCAAGCCACACCCAGGGGTAAAAACAGGGTTAAGCCTTAAAGTATAAAACATTGTTTTCTCTGCAATATCCTACATAAAATGCTGGAGTTTCTAGCCTTATTCAAATACTCAACCTGCCTTCCCAGTAAATTTTGGGAGTCCTCAGTCACACATACTCTTAGACAAGTTCTTTCCACCTTCCCTGGCACCCAGGGCCTCCACTGCTGTGTATTACTTTCTTTCTGCATAATATCAGGTGTCTCCAGGTAGCACAACTCCCTCCTGCCAACAAAGCTATCATCACTCAGAAGGGCAGGGACACACGGTAATGCCACTGTGCCCCCCATCAAGGATGCTACCGAAGCTGCTGCCATCAAGTGAAGCCAGACCTGGATCTTTGCTGCTTCTAGGATTGGTGCTGCTGCCACCAAGTGTGGAGATGGCATTGGCCCTCCTCTCACACCCTCCTTGCAAAGTCATATCAGGCCAGGGCATCTCTAATAGCTAATATTTTATTTCATTTATTCTTATCTTTTAGGGCTACTTCTGTTTAGTAAGCTGGTCTAATATATTTTGTGTCTATATGTCTAATTTCTCTTTATTTCAGTTATTAAACTTTTTTTTAGCTGATGAAGTTAAATTCTGCCTATCCTTCTGACTCAAGGTGGATCTCTTCTTGTTCACAATATCCAGTTTTACTGGATTTCTTATTGTTTAATAATATTCCCATATGACCATTTTTACTATTTTCTTAAGCTTGCTGAAATTTGCACTAGAAATTTGGTTTTCCACTCTACTGGTTTCTTTACTTCTCTGGTGGTTATTATGATAAGGAAAACCCCCATCTACTTGGCACATCAGCCACCTGAGGCCTCCACCCCTCACGGAAGACCCACATCAGCATAATACCAACCTATTACCTGGTGCATCAACATAATACTAACCTATTACCTGACACATCAACTAACCTATTACCTGGCAGGCATTAGCCACCTGAGACCCCACCCCTCGGACCACCCCAACTTAATAAAAGTGGGAAAAATCAGGTAGACAGGGCTTGGAATTTGGTGGTGAGACCCCTCTGAGCCTGTCGGGGAATAAACTTTGATTCTCCGACTCTCTGTGTGCCGCTCGGTTTGCCCTCAGAACCACTCGCTATAGCACTTGGAAAATTTTGGTTCCCTGACCGGGAAAACTGACCGCGCTGGCCCCTTGAATCCACCGGTTCGGCAACTGGCAGGACCTTGGTGACAGAAGCGAACCAGCGCCAACCCCCATTTTGTGGAATATCTTGGCTCCTTGGGAGCTCCCCCCGGCCGCGGGGTTCCAGACTCCCCCGGACACACCGGAGGGCCGGACAAGTGAAATCAGGTCTGGAGGCATCGGACCAGGTAAGGTCCCGGGACCCGTCTGGGTCAGGCCCGTCAGACAACGGAAAAGGAGCTTGATCACCTCTCGAGTGCAGGGACTTCCCAGGGTGGGTTGCGTAACCTCTGCCTGTCTGATGAGTGAGTGAAGAGTGAGTAAAAAGTGACTGTGTTTCTACCGATAAGGCTACGGAACTTGAGTGGGTCCTCACCTGCGGTTTTTGCAGCGGTGTCCTACGGCATAACGGTGCTTCACTCCCCTAAAGGGAGCGACCAGGCCCTGGGTTTATACGGGCATACCTTCACCAAGAAGTGCCTAAGTTCCTGAGAGGGACCTTAGTTGCTGAGAGAAACCTTTCTCACCCCAGTCTGTTAAGCTGCGATGCCATTCAAGGGTCTACAATGGGTTGCGTAGAATCTAAGCCTACAGCCCTTAAATGCTTGTTAAAGAACTCTAAGAAGGGTTTCACAGGAGATTACGGCATCACACTGAGTCCTAGTAGAGTTAGGGCCCTCAGTGAACACTAATGGCCCACATTCAGGCTTGATTGGCCCGCAACAGGAACCTTAGACCTCCCCACCGTGCGAGCAGTTTGGAGAATCGTGACTGGGACTGCTGCCCACCCCGACCAATTTCCTTACAAAGATTCATGGCTAGAGATTGTTCAGACCATGACCCCTTGAGTTCAGTTCTGTGCTAACAAGGAACAGAGCAGGATATTTGTGGCCCAAAGGACCAGAGACTCCAAACCGTCCAAACCCATCAATCAGGAAGCTCCTGAAGAGAATCCACAACCATCGCCCTACAACCCTACAGTGACACCTCCTCAAGTATCCCCAAATCCACCAGACACCCTGCCACTGTCAGTCTCCCCGCCACCAGTTCTGGACCAACCAGGTGTCGACACTCACATCATCCACCGGCTACGATCAGCTCAGGCCCCAACTTCGGCCCTCCAGATGTCCCTACATGAGGTGCGAGGTCCGATGCAGGTTACGGATGATGGGTCCATTCAGCCAGGTCAGCCAGTCCTGTACTACCAGCCCTTCTCCACCACTGACCTTCTGACTGGAAGCCCCACACCCTGCCATACTCCAAAAAACCTCAGGTCCTCATTGTCCTGGAATCCATCTTTCAGACTCACCATCCAATTTGGGAAGACTGCTGCCAGCTCCTTTTGACCTTTTTTAACATAGAAGAATGATGCTGCATTGTAGCTGGGACCTGGAGGTGGCTCTAGGACCAGGCTCCACCACGAACCTTGGACGTGGAGCAGTGGACATGAAGAGCAGCACCCGAGACCAACCCGGATTGGGATTTCAACTCCCTGAGTGGATGAGAGGCACTTGGAAGTTTTCAGGAATCTTTCCTCCATGAGGTCCGGGAAGGAGCCAGAAAACCGACCAACATGAACAAAGTCTCTCTGATCACCCAGAAACTGGAGGAATCACTGAGTGAATTCTACGAGCACCTTTGTGAAGTCTACGGAGTCTACACACCCTTCGACCCAGAGGTGGCCGAAAATCAGCAGATGGTGAATGCTGCATTTGTTGGGCAGTCCTATACTGACATCCAATGGAAACTCCAGAAACTTGACAGGTTTGCAGGAATGAACATCACTGGGCTGCTGGAAGTGGCCCAGAAGGTCTATGTTAATTGAGACTGGACCGCCCAGAGGGAGAATGACAAGAAAATGAAACAGCTGCTCTCCTGGCTGCTGCCCTAGGAAGACCTGGCTCGCCACGGGAAGGAGGACCCAGGAGACGAGGGACCCTGAAGCCTGACCAGTGCGCCTTTTGTAAGGAGTTTGGTCACTGGAAGCATGAATGCCCAATAAAAACTACCCTCAGCCAAACAGGAACCTGCCCAGGGGCTTCTAGCAGGATCCAGAGATCCAGGACCTCATCTGTCTCACTGGGCTCAACTTGGAATAGGACTGACCAGGTTCCCTGGCTCTTGGCCCCTGGGAGCCTACAGTCGTAATGGAAGTGGGGAGTCGACCAGTAATGTTCATGGCAGACACTGGGGCAGAACACTTGGTCGTAACAACCCCGGTGGCTCCACTTACAAAGCAGGAAACCACCATTGTGGAAGCCACTGGAACTCGAGTAGCTCTACTCTTCTGGCAATCCAGAATATGCCAGATGGGGGGCCACCCGATAAGACATGAATTCCTATACATACCAGACTGCCCCATACCCCTCCTAGGTTGAAATCTCTTGAGCAAACTGGAAGCCCAGATGACCTTCTACCCAGAAGGGACCGTGAGCCTCACTCTTGGCGCTCCAGAGACTCTCATAATGGCGGTCACCCTACCCCAGGAATCAGAATGGAAGCTATACGATGAGGCCAAAGAGGAACAGAACCCACCTGACTTCCAGCAGGATTTTCTGTCAGTATGGGCAGAGGAAAATCCCCCCCACCCCGGTCTTGCACACCAACATGCACCCCTGGTGATCGAGATGAAACCGGGAGCCCAACCGACCAGGAGACAACAGTACCCCATTCCCAAGGAGGCTCAAGAGGGAATTCGGGAACACATCAATAGGTTTAAGTGGGAGAGGATTTTGGTGGAGTGCCAATCCCCATGGAACACTCCCCCTCCTGCCAGTCAAAAAGCCCAACAGAGGTGGATACCGGCCCGTCCAAGACCTGCGACTGATTAACCACTACGGTACCAGCATCGACTATAGTCAAGAGCCACAGATGAACGTGCACAGCCCAGCGTTGACTATAGTCGACAGCCACAGATGAATGCGAGTGTTGACTTTAGCTGACAGCCAAAAGCTTTTACTTTTACAGCTTTTATCTCTGCAGTTGCAGTGTGTATTTTCAGCTAATGAGTTACTATGAATCTGCGACCTTTTAACAAGTCCTTAGTAGGAGTTATAGTTATTTTCCTAAAGCTGCCTGTAAAGTAAAACAAGCTTTCAGTGCTTTAAAGCTTTCCTCATCACACAAGAGCAAAACGGATTCGTCATCAATGCACAGCACAAACTATCGTGCGGAATATGAGTGCCGGCTGTGGGCAAGGTTTCGCGGCCGGTGAGTGTGGTACCGAAGTGGTTAATGAGGCTACAGTGACTCTCCACCCAGTGATACCGAATCTATACACCCTCCTGGGTCTCATTCCTCGTGATGCTGCCTGAATCTCCTGCCTGGACTTAAAGGATGCTTTCTTCTTCATGCTGCTCTCTCTGAAGAGCCAGCCCCTGTTCGCCTTCGAGTGGGAGGATCCTCAGACTAGAAGGAAAACCCAGCTGACCTGGACTCGACTACCACAGGGATTTAAAAATTCACCAACTCTATTCTGAGAGCCTCTAGCCACTGACCTCATCTCCTTTCTGTGAGACGAAACCTGCTGCACGTTTCTACAGTATGTCAATGACCTCCTTCTAGCAAGCCCAACCGGAGAAGACTGCCACCAGGGAACCCGGTGCCTGCTCCAATTGCTCACCAGCAAAGGATACAAAGTCTCCTGGAAGAATGCACAGATCTGCAGGCATTAGGTAAAGTACCTCAGTTTCCACATCACTCAGGGGCACTGGACACTGGGACATGAGCGCAAGCACACTATCCGTACAATTCCCAGGCCGACCAGTCAGAGACAACTCAGAGAATTCCTCGGAGCGGCCAGATTCTAATGCATCTGGATCTCAGGTTTCTCCATAAAAGCCAAGCCTTTGTATGAGGCCCTATGCAGGTCTGAAAACAAAGAATTGGAATGGGTGGAGAGTCAGGAAAGGGCTTTCCAGGAAATAAAAGATTTACTAAAAAGAGCCCTCGCACTAGGGCTACCGGACCTCACCAAAGAGTTTAACCTGTTTGTACATGAGAAGAAACAAGTGGCTCTAGGGGTTTTGACTCAAACTGTGGGCCTGTGGCAGAGACCAGTGGCCTACTTGTCAAAACAATTGGATCCAGTAGCGGCAGGATGGCCACCTTGCCTCTGCACACTGGCAGCCACCGTCCTGCTAGTCAAGGAAACAAACTCACACTGGGACAAAACCTCCATGTGCAAGTCCCTCATATAGTAATATCTCTAATGAACACCTCAGGGCACCAATGGCTCTCAAGCAACAGGTTAGCACAATACCAAGGACTGCTATGTGAAAATCTGAGGGTCACCCTGGAGATTGCACGGACCCTGAATCCCATCATCCTCCTACCCACCGAGCCAGGGCTCCTGGACCATGATTGCACCGAGGCAGTAGAGGAGGTCTATGCCAGCCGGCCAGATCTGAAAGATAGTCCTCTACCAGCACTGGAGTTAGAACTCTACACGGACGGCAGTAGTTATCCAGAATGGGAACGACTGGCAAGCTTTGCAGTCACCACAGTGGATGAGGTCATCATGTCAGCTCCTTTGCCCCAAGGGTGGTCGGCACAAAGGGCAGAGGTATGGACCCTCATCCAAGCCCTCAGGCATGCCAAGGGTAAGAAGGCAAACATATACACAGACTCTAAGTATGCCTTTGCCACAATACATATCCATGGGGCAATATACAGGGAGAGGGGACTGCTGACTACAGGTGGAAAGGAGATCAAAAAAGGGGAAGAAATCATCCAACTGCTGGAAGCAGTTTGAGAGCCAAAAGAAATTGCGGTCATCCACTGTCAAGAGATCTGTGTACAAAAGGGCACAGATCCAATTGCCACCAGTAATCGCCTAGCAGATCAAGCAGCCAAAAATGCAGCCACCCAAGAATGTTCAGAGGACAACACTCCAACCCAGTGCCAAATCTTGTTGACACCCGAGTGGCCTGAAGAACCAAAATATACCCTAGAAGAGAACCAGTGGAGTAGGAGAAGGCCAAGAAGGACGCAGACTGGTGTTGGCACCTACAGAACCATAACATCTTTATCCCCAATAAATTAGCATACTCTGCTGTCTCCCGGCATCACAACCTGACTCACTTAGGGAAAACAGCCCGCATGCAGCTACTCACCCAGTACTACTACATGGCCAAACTTCCGTCCACCGATGCAGCTGTCAGCGCCCGCTGCCAGACCTGTGCTAAAAACAATGCAGTGCTCATGCCGAGACCTGTCCCAGGAATTTAGTATACTGGAACCTCTCCGTTCGAGAATGTGGAAATTGATTTCACAAAAGTAAAACCATGTTGGGGCTATAAATACCTGCTAATAGTGATATGCACCTTCTCTAGGCTGGGTCGAGGCAGTCCCTACCCTGACCAAAAAGGCCAGGGAAGTGGCAAAGTTTCTATTAAGAGAAATCATCCCCAGTTACAGTCTACCACTCTCCTTTGGCAGTGACAACAGACCAGGCTTCACTGCGGAAGTCATGCAAACCCTCACCAAGGCACTAGGAATCAAATGGAAACTATATACAGCCTGCAGGCCACAGAGCTAAGGGAAAGTAGAGCGCATGAACCAGACCCTCAAGACCACTGTAGTGAAACTATGTCAGGAAACACAATTACCCTGGGCAGACATGCTAAGCCTACCCCTGTTCAGAGTCAGGTGTACACCAGGGCCCACAGGATATTCACCCTTTGAAATTCTGTTCGATAGACTTCCCCCACTCTTCAAGCGATTAAGGGGAGACATTAGACAACTAGGGGAATTGAATATAAATACATACCTCGAAGCATTAGCCAAAACTATGTGCCATATCCACTACAATATCCTAGAAAAACCCCTATTGCCCTGGATTTCCCTATCTACCCTCCCAATCTGGGGATCTAGTCTGGGTAAAGGACTGGAAAAGAACACCCCCAGAGCCCACCTGGAAGGATCCCCATACTGTGATACTAGTTACTCCCACTGCTATTAAAATTGCAGGTATCATTCTGTGAATCCATCACTCTCGTGTGAAAAAGGCTGAACCAGACAACAAAACTGATCTCTGGACTACACGTCAGGACCAGCAGAACCCACTAAAGATCCAGCTTAACCATCTCCCAAAGAGGATAGCCACACCCAGGACTGAACAGGAGTAAATGGGACCACTGGCCCTCGCCCTCATTGGGGTTGTAGTGACCTTACTGGGGATTGGACTCTTTCGGTAGCTCTGGAAGATGGGACTGGACTGCATAGGGCGTCTCTAACTGTGGTATTTTGGCTCATTATAGGATGTCTCATTCTGCCTCAGTCCCTACCCTTCTCTTGGTTGGGGTACTCACTCTAAAAACTAAGGCAGAGAAACCCTGCTCTGAGGCTTATTATATTAGGACTTGGATTCCCTCCCCTAACGGGATTACTCAAGGCTGCTGGACCACGGGAGGCTTCACAGTCCACACCTACGTGCCAAAGACATATTATAGTCAGGCTCAGGTGTGCCACAGTGGGGAAAAGAAATACTGACTGGCACCATTACAGGCCCCTGCATAATGAGTGCTATTATAAAATTCACAGGGACAACTGTAAACGGGGGAGCAACAACTTACATAATGGCCTTACGTGGCTGTCACCCACTGGGAAATGATGCTCTATAGTAGACATATAAGGGCATCAAAGGGGGGAATGATAAGGAAAACCCCCACCTATTGGCCGCACCAGCCACCTGAGATGCCACCCCTCACAGAAGACCCGCATCGGCATAATACTAACCTATTACCTGGCCCATCAACAAATCTATTATCTGGGACATCAGCATAACACTAAACCTATTACCTGGTACATCAACATAACACTAAATCTATTACCTGGCGCATCAACATAATACTAACCTATTACCTGACACATCACCTAACCTATTACCTGTCAGTGTGTCAGCCACCTGAGGCCCCACCCCTCCGATCACCCCAACTTAATAAAAGTGGGAAGATGGGGCTCAGAATTTGGTGCTGAGACCCCTCTGAGCCCGCCCCCTGACTCTCCGTGTGACCCTCAGTTTGTCCTCGGAAACACCCACTGTAATACTTGCTGTAACAATTAAATACTTTATTGATGTTTGCAATTTCAATGACATAATGCTAGAGTGCTATTTTAGGGTAATTTGTTTTTGCTCTTTTCCCAAACTTTCTGTAATCTTGTGATTTTTTTTATATTTAAAAATTTCAAAAAGATTTCACCATAGTCAGTGTCAACATAAACCAAGCAAACTTGCTAGTCGAAGAATAAATACAGTTATGTAAACAATTTTCCTTTCTTCCAGTGACTCTTTTAAAGGAGTAAAAAATTGCAAACTCATCTGAAGCATAACTGAGAGTATATTCTAGAGAGGAAAGCAGATAATTTTGCCAATGTGGGACACCACATATTGTAATTATAGGGCTGAAATTTTTTTAAAAAGCAAGAGATGAATTGAAATTTGCATAATAGTGAGAAAATAATTGGGCTCTCACCATTATTTAATGATTCTTTTGTTAAATATACAATTAGACAGTAAAAAAAGGAAATCACCATATAGTCTGTGAGGCTGATGGCTGATGAGAGGCAAGCTTAACTGAATTTTGCGGCTGTAAAAAGAATATCTATTTAAAGTGGTAGTCTTATGGTTAATTTTCTGTCAACTTGTCTGTGCTGTGGTGCCCAGATATTTGTTTAAACATTATTCTGGATGTTTCTGGGAAGGTGCTGCTGTGGTTTGAATGTCCACTCCAAAACTCATATTGGAATTTAATTGCCATTGTAAAAGTATTGAGAGATGGGGCATTTAAGAGGTGATTAGGCCAGGAGAGCTCTGCCTTCATGAATGGTTTAATGCTGTTATCTCAGGAGTGGGTTAGTTATCCTTGGAATGGGTTCCTGATAGAAAGGATGACTTTGGCCCAATTTTCTCTCTCACATCCTATGTCTCCATGTGATGCCTTCTGACATGTTTTGATGCAGCAAGAAAGCTCTTACCAGATGCAGCCACTTGATCTTGGACTTCCCACACTCCAGAATTATGATCCAAATAACTATCTTTTCTTTATAAATTACCCAGTCTCAGGTATTCTGTTATAGCAACAGAAAATGGACTAAGATAGGTGCTTTGGATTAGATTTAAATTTAAATTGGTGTACTTTAAGTAAAGCAGATTACCCTTCATAATGGAGGTGGGCCTCATTCAATCAGCGGAAGGCTTGACCAGAACAAAAGGATGATTTCTAATGAGCAAGAGGCAATTCTGTCTTCGGACTTCATCTGCAACCTCAGCTCTTCCTGGTTTATATAGCAGACTGCCTTTGGATTCAAACAGCAGCTCATTCCCAAGTTCTCAGCCTGCCAGCCTCCCCCATCATGGTTTGAACTTGCTAAGCCTCCACAATTATTCCTTAAAATAAATCTCTTCCTATGTACATATCTTATTGGTTCTGTTTCTTTGGAAAACCCTAACTAACACAGGTAGCCTAATTTTTTGTTTGTTTGCTTTGGAACAATCACAATTGGCTGTTTAAAAGAACCCAAGACAATCTTGTCTCTGGGGCCAATGGCAATCTCATGGTTAATATGAAAGATGGCACTGAAGATGAATATATATATATATATATACACGAATAGCATTAAATCTCAATGAAAAGTATGGGTAGAGTAACTCAGAAAGCAATCATAAAACCTTCAGTTTAGTTTTATTTACTTTTGCACATTAATTATTAATATTTGTAATGAAACAAGAATGGTATTATGCATTGGCAGTGCCCTTTTCAGTACAGAGGACACCAAGCACTTTATGAGCTGCTGGGAGCCAATTTCTGCTTTCGATGCATATGTAGTTCTCTGACTTGAGCCAGTCAGAGTATAAATATCATTTATGCCTGGATTTCAGACAAGAAGCCTATAGCACTATCTTAAGGAGATATCCAGAATCCAAACACTGCTTATCACCTCCACCACTACCACTCAATTTTAAGCCATCTTCATCTCTCCCCTGGATTGTTTTAATAGTCTCAAAACTGATCTCCAGGCTTATTGTCCCTCTGTAACTTGTTTCTAAACAGCAGCTACAGTGATCTAATTAAAATGTCAGATCATGTCTGCCTTCTGCTCCAAACACTCCAGTGTTTCCTAAACTCTTTCAAAGTAAAAGCCAAAGTCCTTACAATGGCCTTAAGGACCTGGTCCTTTTTTACTGCTCTGGTCTTACCACCTGCAGTTCTTCTCCTTATTTGCTGTGTGATTCCATTTACTTGAAATTCTTACAGTATGTGGCTAGTGGCAACAGTACTAACACAGCTAATAAACATTTCCATCATTGAGGAAAGTTCTCCTGGATATTTCTGTTATAAATCAATGCTGAAGAGTCATTTGGTAAAAGTAATTGTCATTACTGTTAAGAACTTTTAGTTAATTAGAGTTAGAAGGAAACTATCTTAAGGTAAGAAACAGTATAAATAAAAACCAATGAGTATAATAGTAAAAGGCAAGTGGCACTCCCTTACATTCAGGAAAAAGGGTGGCAATTACTATCACAATTGTGTCCATTAGGATTAGGTTTAATTAAAAACAAGTTTATTTCTCTCTTTTTTCAAGAAAACTGCAGAAAGGCAGTTAAAGGTGGTAAAGTGAGTCCTAATCTATGACCTCTTCAGGGATCCAGGTTTATTATATAACTCTTTTATTTCAGGATATTATGGGGGTACAAACATTTTGGTTACATGTTATGACTTTACCACACCCAAACCATGATTTGAGGCATGCCCTTCCCCCCCTACAACACTCACCATGTCCGTTAGTTGTGAGTTTACCCACCCCCAACTTCCCTACTCCCAAAGAATATTACTATTGTGTGAGTACTTTAGTGTTGATCAGTTAGTGCCAATTTGATGGCGAGTACATGTGGTGCCTATTCTTCCATTTTTGTGATACCTAACTTTGGAGGATGGGCTCAAGCTCTTTCCATGAAAAAATATAAGAGGTGCTAGATCACCATCATTTTTTATAATTGAGTAGTATTCCATTGTATACATATACTATATTTTATTAATCCACTCATGGATTGATGGACACTGGGGTCGTTTCCACATCCTTGCAATAGTGAATTGTGCTGCCAAAAATATTTGAGTGCAGATGTCTTTCTTATAGAATGATTTTTGTTCCTTTGGGTAGATGCCTAATAGTCCTATTGCTGGATCAAATGGTATTTCTATTTTTAGCTCTTTGAGGTATCTCCAAATTCTTTTCTACAGAGGTTGCACTAATTTTCAGTCCCACCAGCAGTGTAAGAGTGTTCCTATCTTTCCACATCCTCACCAACCTTTGTTGCTTTGGGATTTTTTGATAAAGGCCAATCTCACTGGGGTTAGGTGATATCTCATAACTCTTAAGGTGTGTTTTCATTCTCATATTTCAAGATAACAATTCAAATTCCAGACATCACATCTGTATTTAAGTCAGAAGGATGGAGAATGTGGTATCTGCTGTTTTTTAAGAATGTTCACGAAAGTTGCCACATGATACTTTTGCTGACTTTGGCCAGTAATTGGTCACATGGCCACACTTTGTTGCAAGGAATGCTGGAAACTGTAGCCTTTATTCTGGGTATCAATGTGCTTATCTAAAAACTAGTGTTTTCTATGAGCAAAAAAGAGAATGCATACTGGGGGACAACTGATGCTTTCTGTCTTACCATCTTATTTAATATTGTTCTGGAGGTTTTAATCAAAGCAACAAAATAGAAAAACAAAGACATACAAATATTGGAAAGATACACAGTTATGTTTCTCTTTAGAAGATATAATTAAATGCTTCAAAATCCACTTGAGTCAAATGAAAACTATTAGAAATGAATGAGAGAATTCAGTAACAAGGGAAATAAGATACAAAAATCAAGAGTTTTTCAATTGACATTTTAACCTGCGAGAGATGGGAAATACAATGAAAAGATATGGAAATTAAAATATAATGCCTATGGATAAATTTAGCAAGAAATGTGTGCAAGTTATATGATAAAACCCATAACATTTTACTGAAAGGAATAAAAAGAAGATTCAGGTAAAAATCTTGAAAAATCTTGGCATGTTCCTGGTTGAGATGAGTCAGTGTTGTAAAGCTATAAGTTCTCCCCAAATCTGTACATTTCATTTTATACAATTCCATTCAAAATATATTTTTTTAACTTGATAAGTTAATGTTAAAATTTATGTTAATGATTGACTGTGTTAGAATGGCAAGAAAACTGAAAAAGAAAAATGAGGAGTATGTTCCCTAATAGGTCAAAGTGTACTGTAAAGCTATGGTAATTAAAAGTGTGATACCAGCTGAGAGACTGATAATGGGATGGACTAGCGTTCAGGACAAGGTATATGTTGCAGATAAGAACAATGTAGTGTGTGATGGAGTGTACAGATTCTGGAACCACACTGCCAACATACAAATCACATCTTTGCCACTTAACAGCTTGTGATCTTAGACAACTTATTATGCCCTTTGTATTTCAAATTTCTCATCTATAAAATGGGGATAGCATGGTCTATACACTATAGAATTGCCATAAGGGCAATATATGTAAAGCATTTAGAACAATGCCTGGCTTGTTATAAGCACTATGATAGTGTTTGCTATTATTAATGCCAGAATTTAATATATAATAAAGGTGCCATTAAAATTAGTGCTGAAAGAAGATATTATTTAATGCATGGTGTTGGGCTTATCATTTGGAAAGAAAGAAGGAAAAAAGGAGGAAATAGAGGAAGGAAAGAATAAAAAAGGAAGAAAAAAAAGGAAGACTATTAGAATTCTGGCCTACATTCATATAAATTAAATGGTAGAGATTAAATTTAATTATAAAAATCTTCATAAAAGTACTAGGAAAATGAAGAAGAATTTAAAAAGTATTCTTGGTGTGTGGAAGGTTTTTAATATATTATTCTTATTTTTAGCCTGATCCCAATACAACAAGCCATAAAAGAAAACATTGCGAGATTTTACTGCCAATAGAAAAGGAAGTTGAGATGGGATAAAGGGTGGTAGTGGTAGTGTTATGAGGTGGTGGTTAGGGAGGTGACAGATGGTGTATCAGAAAAATTAAGTTAAATACAATAAACATTTTTATGTCTAATTTCCTTTATATACTGTGCCACATATGTGGTTTAGATTTCTGTTTTGAAATGCTGCCCTTTGGCAGCAGAAAATGTCAATGAACATAGTAACTTTTACTTTTTAATTTTTAGGAATATTTAAGTAAGCTAGTTTTAAATGATTGCTTCTTCCTTGAACCATGTTCTTCAATAGATGCTTATAGCTTTAAAAATTAGATGATAATCATGGGGAAAACATAACTGTTATAAATCAAATGTATAAGATAGCAATATTACAGCACCTTGGCTGTTCCAGATTCTAAATTGGACGTGGGTTGTTTTGGTAAGAGGAAGACACAGCAATATGTTTTTTTTTAAAACATCATAATTGTTTTATAACACACATTTAATCTGATGGAAATAACCATTGCAACTCTCCATTTTTAGCTTTATAGAAAATTATACACTTAGAAAATCACATAAATGTAAAAAATTATAGAACAAAGGCAGAGCTTGATACTGCATTGACTATATACTATTCATTATGACAACAAGAGCTGTGAAAACGTAGACTCTACAAGGTATAGTTTTTATGCAAAAATTGATGTAGCAGCTTGAAAATTTAGTTGGCAAATAGCTACTGACTTTTTAATTTAGAGACATTAAGATTTATTGTGTCAATCTGGCTGCCACCCAGATTGTGAAATATTTAAAGCTTCGAGTTAAAACTCTATAAGATGCGTGGATGATGACATACAACATAAAATGATCATTATAGAAAAATCGGATTACTAGGATTTTTTTCATCCCAATTGCCCGAGTTTGAATTCCATGTGAAACATTAATGGACTTCTACATTTCACTTAAAAATGCTCTCTGAGAATTATTAGAACATCAAAGTGACTGTGGCTATTAATAGGTATTTTCTTTAGCTGCACAACATGAAAGAAATTCATTTCTTTTAAAAAACAAGTTATAAGCAAGACAGCTTTGTATATTTGATGGCCTCTGATTATGAAAGGATACAAACAAGTTCAGTTCCCCCCTCCCACCCCCCAGGACGAGCTCTTAACACAATTCATTCTCTTTGAGTTCCAAAGGGAAAGAAGTAGGTGCCCTGTGTTGCTAATTAGAACTGCTAATTTATTAGTACTACTCTGAGACACATTGTTTCCCCCAACCCCCACCCAGACAAAATTAGACACTCACTAGTGATGTGGTCATCTTATCCACCCCTCTCACTCCTTCTTTTTCCAAATAAAGTTTCACAGCATGAGTCCCATCATGGTAAATAAACACTGGCAGTTGTTACTGTTTTTGTGTTGGGATAGGTTTCCATTCTTTCAACATTTCAAATCTGCTTCCCTGGCTCAACACCCTTGAAGTGGCATACAGATATTTATTTGGAGGCTATGTCTGTTGCGGTCATTTCCATTTTTTTCAAGGAAATGGCATATATATGAATATGAACTCTTCTCCTTGTAATTCATATCTTTAACCTTTCTCCAAACAATAAACATCAGAGTGGGCAATTAACCTCCTGCCTTTTTGTCCTAACTCAAGTTCAGTTTTCCTCAGCATGGGTACTTTTTCCATACCTCCCCTGCAGAGGTCTCACATGGGGACAGCTTTAAAGTGTTGGCTCCCTTATCCAGAGGCCATGGGCTCTACGGTGGAATTGGATTCTCCAATATTGCCGTTAACCCTGACAAATCTTTTGTACTCTGCCTTCTTTCCATACCACATCTAACCATCTAACCTCTTTCTGTCATTTAATCTAGGTCACTCCTCCTCATTTGTTGAGGGTGTTGGTATATGGATCATAGTCTTCCAAGTCACACCATGATTCTGGGTGACTTTACTATCATTGTGGGTGATAAATTCAACACTTTACTCTCAAAGGATCTTGACCTCCCTTTATTCCAGGTACCCAGATGGCTACCTGCTGGGTCCAAGCAGCACCACCTCTGAAATCTTTAACTCAGTCTTTGCACCTAACCTTTAATCACCCCAAACCTGACCATTGCTTCTTATCTGTCTTTGTTGTTTTTTTTATCCTATCCTCTCAATTCAGTTCTTCCCTGTAGTCTTAACAATTCTAAATCTCTTCTATATAAAAAATAACTTTATCCCTAATCAAAGTCAACCTCTGGCTGTTTTTGATATCTTCTATTCCCATCTCAGTCAAATGCCTCACAAGAATTATCTTTATTTTCTGCCTTGACTCATTCTTTGGGAGTCAGGCAACCAATTCCACCAAGTCAAAGAGATTGCCCTAGCTTTCATCTCTCCATCATCCTCCAATGGACTGTTTTCAGAATGCAGGTTGTTAATCTCTCTGTAGCATTTGGCCTACAGTCAACTTTTCTTCCTTGGCTTCTATGGCACAGTTCTCTCAGGGTTGTCTCATGATTTCTTTCCAGTCTCCATGGTCAGTTCTTCCTCTTGTTCCCACTCTAAAATGTAGATGATCTGTTCTTTTTTTGGTAAGTGCTCACACTGGACATTGTATCCTCTTCTGTGACTTCCATTTATAGGCTGAAGATTCATGAACTCTAAAGTGGTGAATGAATGATTACTTTTAAATAATACATCTGGTCTCAGGAATGATTTGAAACTGTTAGTAAGAGTATAAAGAATCTACTGAGTAGCACACACAGAAAATATGAGGTAAAAGAACAAAGGGCAAAACCAAAATATAACCCAAGAAGAGTGAAGCTAAATATACTATAAGTCCCAAATTTTGTCCTAAGCTTTCTGTGAAGACAATGAGAAGAGGGTGAAATCTCATCATGGTTATACAATCCAAAATGTCCATAAGATACACAATCCAGTTGTTTAAGAATACAACCATTCTTGCCATGGAAATGAGTAGGTTTCTCACAGGGTGGGGTGAGGAGGCTTCCAAATGATATGAGTCACATTCTCAATGCCATCCTTCCAGAAGATGCACTCGAGTTCTCAGGCTTCATATTTGTTTTTGGAATGAATAAATGTTTAATTAAACATATAGAAAATGGAATATCATGGCAACTGCATTCATCATTAAATTTAGTATGCATAAACAACCAAATTACATTTGGAAATAATTTGAAAATTAGATTTTCTCAAATCACAGAAATTCCCAAGTATGCCGATGATTGCCAAGAAATCAAGCCAATAATAAATGTGAATTTCCTTGAAGCTAAATAATTTCAAAAGAAAAAAAATTTCAATTTTTTTAGTGCCCCCCGCCCTTTTTTCTTTTACTTACTGTGAGATGTAGATACAAAAAAATGCCTAGCACCATGAGTGAGGCCTTAAGACTCTAGGGAGGTCATACCGGTGGCTGGGTAAGAGATACTAGCGGCTGGGATTGGTGTGTTTCAGGCTTACAGCATATAAGTTTGAACACTGTCCAGGAGACCCTTGGAAAGGCTTCTTTGAGGACAGGACATTTGAACAGAGAGATCTGAATAACAAGGAGGCATCAGCCATTCCAAGAGCTGGAGAAGAGGTTCTGGGTAGAAGCTTTATACCCGGGGTGGCTTGTTAGATTTTTAACAAAAAGAAGGTTATTTTGGCTGGTCTGAAATTGGAGCTGGATGATTAAGAGGAAACAAAGCATACAGAGTCTCCAAGACAGTGTGACCCTGGGGAGTAACCTGATCAAATTTGTTTCAGATCTTCCCTGTTCAATAATACAGTAGCCACTTGCCATGGAGCTTAGGAGCACTTCACTGTGGCTATGGAGACTGTGAAACGGAACTTTCCAGTTTACTTCTCATTAATTAAAATTAAAATCTAAAATACCGATATGCAAATTGAGCTCATGGAAGACTTTTAGGTATGTTGAGAACAGCAGGAACATGGGAATCTACATTTTTCAACTGTAAACTTTATGAAACCTAAAAAGCCAGATCAACTATTTCCAAGGAACATGCAGATTCACATGCCCAATTACAGACGTGCGTAAAACAAACACAGGATCTTGAAGCCTCCGCACTGAGTAAAAGAATGCAAGATATCACATTTAGTATTGTTTTATACTGATCACATGTTGAAAAATATTTTGGTTATATTGGATTAAATACAACATTTCTTTTCTTTAGAGACAGGGTCTCGCTCTGTCACCAGGCTGGAGTTAAGTGGCGCCATCACAGCTCGCTGCAACCTTAAACCCCTGGGCTCAAGCGATCTTCCCGCCTCAGACTCCCGAGGAGGAGCTGGAACCACAGACGCCTGCCAATACGCTGGGCTAATTTTTAAAATTTTTTGTAGAGACGAAGTCTCATTATGTTGCCCGGGCTGGTCTCAAACTCCTATGCTCAAGCGACCCTGCCGCCTGGGCCTCCCAGAGTGTTAGGATTACAGGCGTGAGCCACGTGTCTGGCCTAATATAATATTAAAATTAGTTTCACCTGTTTGGGTTTTTTTTTTAAGTTACTAAAAAATGTAAAATTAGGTATGCGGCTAGCATTATTTTTCCAATGACAGCGCTGGTCGCCCGTGGAAGCAGAGGCTCTCTGGCACCTGGAGTCTTCCAGGTGGGGCCACAGTGGTCCGGCCCAGGCAGGCGTGGGGGTGCAGAGAAGTTTCTGGATGTATTACGCAGTCATGAGCCATGTCAGTGAGTTTGCACGGCTCCCGCTGAATGGAGGAGGCAACGTTGCCTCCTCAGCTGAGTGGCCTGACAGAGCCGGAGCCTGGAACCTTGCTCTGTGCGGAATGCCAATGCCCACTTTCGGTATTGTCCACTTGAAACCGCCCAGCGGCCCTCGAAGGGGCGAGAGCGGGATTTGAACCGGGCCGGACTCCTGAGGGCCCGGACCAGGCGCGCTGCGTTACCGCGGCGCTCTCTCCCGTCAGGAGTGAGGCAAACGTCCACGACGGACTCGGGGCGTCTGCCCTCAGCACCGGGATCCCTTCAGAGAAGAGCCCTTCAGAGAAGCTCCCGGCGACGACGCTCACCTGCTGACAGACCAGGAAGCCGCCACCGCGCCTGTTTCTCCTCACACCTGACTCAACCGTGGTGGCGCCTGACTTCCGCTTCTCTCCCCAAGGGTTCGTGTCTTATAAACATCTTTCATTTAGGCAACAGGTAAGAATAAGAGTCAATTTTTAGTTAAAGAAATTCTGTTACAGGCCAATATAATATGGTTTATGTTCCCAGAGAAATGTTTTAGAGTATCTTGAAGCAGTTCTCCCTAAATATTCTCTTAAAACAGCCGTTGATACCTATTAAGGTCGTTAAGCATGAGATTTTATTCCGCGGCTTGTATTCAATCTCACATACTTATATTTCTTGCTATATTCTAAATATTAAGTAGTTATCTGCACCTTGATATCCCACAAGTTGTCTCAGTTTTCCAAACTGGACCCATTATTTCCCTCCAACCCTGTCTTTCCTGGCCCTCTGACAGGGAATGACAACGTCATGCGCTCAGTCTTACCAAGAAATCTTGGAGTCATCCTAGACTTTAGTCACTTGTTTCTTTTGTCCCTCACACTTAATACCCACATCCTTCTGATACAGCCTCCTCACGTCTTGAGTCTCTGTCCCTGCTTCCTAGCTCCCCTGCCACTGTTTTAGTTCATTCAGGACCTTATCATTTCTTGCCTGCACTACTGCCCTGTTGTCTTAGCTGGCTTCCTTGGTCCTAGTCTGGCCCTTTCTCCTGTGATCCAGTTTCTACCTCGTTCACTTTTGTACTTACCATAGCGGCCAGCACATAGCAGGCAAGATGGATTCATACATGGATGAATATATGTGGGCCATATCAGTGGCACTATTGTAATAGTGCTTTGTAATATCAGAAGTATGTAAGGATTGTGGCAAATAGTTGTGTAAAGTGGTCATAAAGTGTAGTGTCCCTGATTTAGAGCCTTCTTTTTATCTTTCACATGTGCAAACAACTGAAGAGGAAGAGAATGAAAAACTCTCTTCTCAGGTTATTGTTAGAAGAGACTCCAAGAGAGGCCTAACGAGAAGGAGGAGATGAACATGTGGAGTGAGTTACAGCAGCTGTCTGGCAACTAATAGCCAGGTGGGAGATAAGGAATAGACTTAGAAAAGCTGTCAGGATTTAAGTAAGGACCCAGGTGTGGAGATGCTTAAGCGAGGAGAAAAGGGGAAGAAAACACACTTATATTAATAACTGGGTAGTATTTGTTGAGAGAGGATGAAGGGGATTATTTATATGAATCTTAAGAATATACTCTGGGAATGAGAAGCCACAGGGACAATTGTAAAGGAAATATAATACATAACATGGTAATTAGTTGAAAGTATAAAGCAACATTGTAAGAGGCTCTTGATGGGAATAATTGTGTTAAAGCACTTATAGCTACAAACCATCATCTGCTAGAAGTAGGATTGCTGTTGTGTTTACATCCAAGTAGAACAGTGCCATGTGTAGGCTAAGAGAAGAGTATTAGAAATCCATGAGAACCACATTGAGGGTTCAACTCTTCTTAGTCCACGTGTGAGAGAAAGGAATGAGCTAGAGTAAATTGCTTCAATGAGCATCACTTTATGATGCTGGTCCTGGCAATGCAAAGATTGCAGTACAACCCTTCAGTACTATTTCTTACCGAAGTACTAAGCTAGTCAGGAAAATGGATTTCATACTGGGTACCAACTCCTGTTACATAGGTTATGACTTACAGAACAGGCTCTGTCCTATAGGAACTCTGCACCAATAAGCAGAGAAGAGCTCCTGGAACAAAAGCATTTACTTAAATCTTTTAAGGCATGGAGCTACCCCTTTGTATTTAGAGGCATATTGTATCTCTCTCTTTTTGCCAATGGAAAAGAGAAAAAGAAGAGGAAGGGAATGTTTCTAGCTTATTGATTATCTACTGACTAATAAACACATTGAGAACTAATGTGTACTAAACACTATGTTTAAGGCACTGGTCTCAGTGCTTTAGTTGCATTATTTCATTTATTTAATCCTTGCAACAACCCTATGACATGGCTATAATTCACTGTTACCAGGACACATCTCCTTCCAAGGCAGTGGAAGGATCATATTTATCGACTAGGGGAAGATGGGATTCAAGTTGGTCACACTGCTCCTGTAGCTCATCAAGTGATCTAGGGAAGACTGTTACTTAGAGCTTCAATGTGCTCATGTGTAAATTGCAGATAGAATAGAATATCTTGAAGAGTTATCTTGAAGATTAAATATAATATTATATAAAGGATCTAACACATAGGAAGTGCAAAATTAAAGGGAATTAATATCAAATTCTTTCTGAGTAAACTCTTGAGCTCTCATATTTTAAAGTCAGAATAAAATTAGTCTTCACCATCCTCCTCCACACCCTGCTTTTTTTTTTTTTAAGTTTGTATAAAAGAGAGTCTGGAAGCAGATCATCAGACCAGCTCATAATGAAAATGGGGAGTTTTTCCCTCTGGCTCATGATTTTTAGCCCCCTCTGTTAAGTAATAGTGAATTTTTGAGCCCAAAGAGTTAATATTATAAACAGGTTCCCAGTTATCTACAAGTCCTTGCCAGAATGTCCAGTAGAGACTGAATCAGAAGAAAAGTTCCAGGAATCCTGGACTTGACTAGGTTATTTTAAGTTAATATTTGACCTTCCAAAGGGCAGGGGAAAGCACAAATAAAAGAGATTAAGCCACAGGTGGTCCTGATGACATATTTCCCTAAATAGACTCAGGTCATCTAAGTAGACTGAAGTGGTATAGGTTGGTTTTTGATAACTTCAGCTGGTCAAAGGGTGTTTAGGTGTTTTCAGGAAACAAAAGGCAGAAGTGAAAAACAGTGACATATGGTAAGAATGGTTCATGAAAAAACTAATAACACTACCAATTTCTATCATTTGCATCCTGGGGAAGCTACACAATTATTCAGGGGCTTGGTCTTAATTATCTTCTAATGACGATTTGATTTCATTTGCTCTTTGTAATTTCTCATTTTAATTTTTCTTTCCATACACTTGCCTTGTTTTTAATTTCGTTCTGTTAAAATGTTCCATGATTAATATTCTCAGTTCAGCAGCTGAGCTCTTCAGAGGAAGTTCTAATGTCAATCTCACAGGTAATGTAACTAGTTATGAGGGGACCTGGTATTACTGCTACTGGTCATATTTTTATGTGCTACCTCTACTCAACAAAAGGAATGAGGGAGGAGTTCAGAGAGAAGTAGTGTGGTATCTACTTGTTTTATTTATTCATTTATTTTTTTGAGACAGGTCTTGCTCTGTCTACGGTGCTAGAGTGCAGTGGCTCTAGGTGGAGGGTTAGCTCTCTTTCACTCTCCTCCCTGTCTGCCCCAACTGCACACATATACTCACTGCAACCTCAAACTCTTGGGGTCAAGTGGTCCTCCTGCTTCAGCCTCCCAAGTAGCTGGGACTACAGGTGGGCACCATACCTGGCTAATTTTTGTATTTTTTGTAGAGGTGGGGTCATTTCCTTTGCATGTATACCTAGTAGTGGGATTGCTGAATCATAAGGTAGTTCTGTTTTTAAATCTTGGTCTTTCAAGTAAGAGACTTTCCTCAAATGTTTCATAACATACCATAGGGGGATTCTAGTTTGGGTAGTGACCTAGCAACCAAATTGGATACTTTCTCTTTTGGAATTTATAAAGTGAGACACACAGCAAGAGGGCAATTAGGGAGCAGTAGTAGAAGGAGAACAAAATTGAAGAGGGGCTGAGACAAAAGGAAGCTGAGTCACAAGAATGAGTCAACAGCTCTTGACTGTAACTCAGGGATTGACAAACAGGGATGCTACTGGGTGTCTGGGACTGTTGATGTCTATTGTTTTCTGAATGGGGATGAATGACTTATCAGGTCCATGAGGTCAAAGTAAGTTGTTACTTGAATAGTTTTCTGGACCTTCCATTTTTTTTTTTTTTTTTTTGGTACATCCTTAAAACCAATTCTTACTATTCTGGTTAAACTGAGAGTGCTTATATCTTGTAGCCCAAAGGGCCTTAGCACACACACACAATACAGGGTTTAATTAGAAGAAATGACTAGCATAAAGTGTAAAATCTGCAGCTTATACAGTTTAGGCTAAAAGTTTCACCAAGTTCCCATTCTGTCTGGGTCCAGTAAGTCATATAGTCACTAAGAATGTGTTCTGTGGTCACAGCGCCTGGATTTGAATCCTGGATGTGTAAACTTGGGCAGATCACTGAATTTCTCTGAGCTTTATTTCCTCATCTGTAGGGATAATAATCAAAGATAGTTCCAGAATTTCTCTTTAGAAGAGACTTATGCTTGCAATCTGGTTGGAAAGGGAGCTACACTGAGCTCGTGTAGCACTTTTCAAAAAATCAGTTGTCTCTATCAAAGAATGATGGTGTTTGTTGGTGTGTGAGTATGTGTGTGTTAAAGACATCCATTGGGGCCGTCATTGATAATAATAACACTGGTTTCTTATGAAGGCTAAATTAAATGATATATTTAAAAAGTTTCACATAATGCCTAGCAATAAATATTCCACACGTTATTAATGATAGTGTTACATTATCAGGCCAGGCTTGGTGGCTCATGCCTGTAATCCTGGCACTGAGAGGCCAAGACAGGATCACTTGAGTCCAGTTTTTCAAGATCAGCCTGGGCAACATAGTGAGACCACCATCTCTAAAAAAATTTTTTTTAAATTAAATAAATTATGATATTTTTGTTATTAGGCAACTGAATGAAGGAGATATGACAGAGAGGAAGAAGAATTTCTTGAAATTATAGGGAGAAGCAAGTCCTGGTGTCTCTATATTGGTTCTTACCAACAGGTTTAGTAAGCCTCTACTACAAAATCTGGAATTGAATGAGTGTTGGTCTGTTTGCTGTACCAGATCCTATCTCTTTAGCTCTCTAGAGAACTCCTCTTCCATGGTTATTGCCTGTGGTTAAAACTGCTGACTCTTTGCTCTATTACTGTGTCATACCCTCTTACAAACGCATTTCTAGAGAACTATTAATATTTTTATATTGTACCCAGGGACTTGCTCCCCAAAGATTCTGCTTCTGATTTTTATATTTTTGTCCTGACAGCCAAATTCAGTTTTGACTCCTGATAGCCAAGCATCTTGTTTTTGTTTTCCTGGGCTGTTTCCTGCATCAGGTCTTTATTTACTTTGCAAATTTCATCATGTCTATATGATGAGACTGAGATAAGGCACATGGAAACACAACCCTGAATGTTTATACAAAGGATACAGTGAAATCATACTGTTAATAAAATCTTATAAAATGTATTTCTTTTATTCTTGTTCATTCAAAACTTCCCATGAATTTATCACGTAAGTTGAGATGTAGTTTTTAAAAAGCCGTTGTTGAGGCTTAAAGGGTAAATGCTCTTTGAGGCAGAATTAGGGCATTTATTTGCCTGTGTCAGCTGTTTAAGAGAGCTCAGAATTCTCATGCACACACTTGCAGACTTAAATTTGCTTCCAGTTAATCTCCTTTCTCCCTCACCCTCTCCCTCTCCCTCACTTCCACTTACTTCCTGCTTTTTCATGCTAGAGTTGGTGTTGCTTTGGTTTGGCTTTTCTGAATAGATTTCAACTTGATTTGTCCCTTTATCTCCATGGAGCCCTTTAATGGAACACCTTTGTGCAAGGGTGTTCACAGCTTTCATTGTGGTCCTTAGGAAGGACTTCTCTCTTTGACCTTATAGTGAGTCATCTATCCTCTGGTCCTAGTCTGGAAGTAGAGGAGGGGGTTGAACATTCTCCAAGTTTTAAGGACTTTGCTTATTATTAAGATGGCCATTCTCGACTTTTATTTCTAACACTTATGGGCTGGGCACAGTGGCTCATGCCTGTAATCCCAGCACTTTGGGAGGCTGAGGTGGGAGGATCACTTGAGGCCAGGGGTTCAAAACCAGCCTGGGCAACACAGTGAGACTCCATCTCTACAAAAAATAATTTAAAAACATTAGCCAGCATGTAGTCCTAGCTACTCGGAGGCTGAGGTAGGATAATTGTTCAATCTCAGGAGTTCGAGGATGCAGTGAGCTATGTTTGAACCACTGCACGCCAGCCTGGGCAACAGAGTGAGACCCTGTCTCTTGGGGAGGGGGAGGGGAAGAATGTCTAGAAGGATGATTTTCACATAAACAGCACACTTCCATGGGTATAACTGGATTTTATAAAAATATTACCACACTAGGTATATCTTTTTTCTCTCCCACTCAAGAATGCAGTTAGAAATGTTAGTGAGAGTGAAAATATTAATGGGATAACTTTTAATTCACTGTAATTTATAAACTTCATTACATTATGATGCATAACAAATTACTTAAGATGTACTTCATAATTGACCAAGATTCCTCAGTGAATTTTTAAAACATTTTTTCCCCTAAGCAATAGGATTCTTTTTAGCTGAGAAGCCTAACGTGTAAAAAAAAAAAAAAAACTGGAGAGAATTTCAGTGATTGGCGAGGGTAGCAGCCCAGAACTTAATCTTTTCAGTGTTCTTTGGACTCCCAAGCCCTTCCATAAAATTGTTAGGGCTTTGCACAGGACAATTTGAAAACCCCAGTGGCCTTGATTACATCTTAAACTATAAGCAATGATTTCATGGAGTTGAAGCCACTGAACTGTGATATCATAGTACCATTTGGAATGTTGGAACTGGACTTTTATACACTACCCTCCTCCATCATTACTGTGACCCTGCAGGCAATTTGGAAATTTTCTTATTCTTATTGTGGCTCATGATTTCAACCTGGGAGACAAGGCTGCCTCACCTGCTGTGCTCTCCCAGACTGTTATTGCCATCTCATCTTTGTCTAATTCAACCTCACCTTCCTAGCTCTTATCTTACTGAGTGCCTGTCTGTCCTCTTTATTGTGACTCTGGAAACCCTCTTCTATTGTCAATATTCTCCTTTATATACTCTATGCCAAGCTTTGCTCCTTCCTCTGTGTTACTTTATCTTGGTTAATGACACCACTATCCTCCTCTCTCTAAGTCGTCATCTCTGATTATTCCCTCTCAGGTACCCTCCACTCCAAATTCCTCATCAATTCCTATTAATTCTATGTCTAAAATGTCTCTTAAATCTGACATCATTGTCTCTCTTCTAGGCTATTAAAATAGCTCCTTGCACACACCTGTGAATATAGTCTATACTCAAAAAAGTTTGCTGAATGCAGTACATACTAGTTTTAATCTTTTCCATATGTCTATGCCATCTTTCTTGCTTTCCTACCTGATTTTTAATATTCTTCCTGGCTTTAAGCTCATATTTGGATAAAGATACTTAAGCATTTTTTCTATGCAATATTTATTGTCAGATGTCTTTTGGAAGACTAATAGTTGTAACATTAAGGTAGTATTTTCATATGATACATAGCAAGCTTTAGCAATTTTACTCAATTTTATAGAGCAGTTCTCAACTTTAGTTTTGTTTTGATCAGGTATTGCAGAAATCCATGGGGAAGGAAGAAGTGAAATTATAACACACAATTTGTGCTATAATTGTGTATGACTCAAAGCCATTTTTATACTGCAGTCAGTCAAAAATCTGCATTCACCCTAGAGAATGTGATGTGTTTGAGAATGTCATCTGATGTGTATAACTTAAATTTCCAGTGTCTTAGTTTCCTCATCTGCAAAGTGAGTGAGTATCTTAATGTTATCCAGATCTACTCAGATCATAGGAATGCAAATTTAATTGTATAATTGATGCAAAGTTCTTAGCCTGGGGCATTGCTCAAAGTAAGCCCTCAAAAACTAGGAGGTATTACAATCAACCTAGAGAAGATAGTTACAAAAAATTGACAGCTTATAAGCTTCACCTGACTCACAGATGTATGAAGTTTCACTTGCACAGTATGTTTGTTTCTTTTAAGTGCCTTGGTTACCAACATTAAACAACTTGGGAGATATTATATAAAATATGTATTTCAGGCTTCTTTTGAAAACTTGGAAGATTTGACAATAACACTTGACAGTGGTCAAAACTCTTATCAAGTTTATTATAGTAATTACTGCTACTTATTGCTTTATACCAAAGGTACATTATTCTTTTACTACCAGCTGGTTTCTAACTCCTGGTCTAGACAATTTTGGTGGACCTGACCTTCTATTAATATTTTAGAGATTTAAAAATTTGATTTAAACTATACTATTGCAAGTGAATAGTAATGTCTATCTAAAGAGCAAGCATGAATCACACTCTTCTGATGGCCTTTCTAATTTGATTTTAAGAATTACAAAACTGTTAATACTCACTAAAAACTACTGTCTGAGAAGCTGTGGTAGGCATGAGACCCTCCTTGGGAGAAACCCTGTTTTCTTTCTTTTAGGGAGTCCTTTATCTAGTAAGAAGGAAAAAACAAGGACATACACAACCACAAATCAAGGAATAATGTGGTTAGTTTGTCTAATCATAGAGGTACAGAGGGATGTTGTGCCATAGAGAGAAAAGAGATTTTTTTGGATGGGATCTGGGAAAGAACAGTGCAGTCTTCCTAAAGAGGTCCATTTATTTACCAAATGCATTTAGGGACACTAAATAGAGAAGTTGGTAGAATGTGCTGGGCATACAGAACCTGCCCTTGAAGGACATACAGTCTAATGGGGGAGAAGTGAACAAGTGAGGCCAGCAAAATGTGACAGAGAAAGACTACAAGGGTAATATGCAACAGATAATTTAGTGCAGTGATCAATTCTACTTGAAATTAGGGACATGGGGGGATTCAGTCTTAAGGGACTTCAAAGAGGAAATAACTCTCACATTAGGAATTTAAATGGTGAGTCAGTGTTCAGGTAATGAAGAAAGGATAAGAGTGAGTTTTAGGTAGATTAAACGAAAGAAAGAAAGATATGTTAATTGGCTTTTAAAGAAAGGCTAGGGTTATAATAGTTCCAAATGGAAATTTGTCAAATTAGTTAGAACAGCAATAATTAAGGCATGTAGTTTGGAGCATGTTCAGGACAGATCGATAACTCTCTTTGACCTCATGACAGGGAGTAGTGAGAGTGTAGAATAGAAAGGAAGATGAATTTCAGATTTTTCAAGGCTATGAAAGCCATAGTAAGAAGTTTAACATTAGGAAACATTCTTGAGCATGGAAAGACAGGCCCAAAGCTAAACTATGAGATAAGAATTCTGGTGACAAGTATGAGGGCTGGACACAGTGGGGAGAGACTAGTGTGTGTGGGGAGTAGTGGGTGGTTAACCAGACTTGAGATTGATGAGTTTCTTAATGATTATTGAAGATTTTGGTGGGCAACATCCAGATGTTGCCAAACCTTATCTTTTGTTTTAGAATGAAAGTATTACATAAAAAAGAGGAAAACTACCCAAATAATTGTTATGCAGGTTACTCTACAGTACCTGATTTGATTTTTTGAGGGGACTGCTATTGCTTATGAGCCTTGCTTGTGGTGAGGAGGTGGAGTAGGAGCAAGGGAGAAATTGGAATGGATAATATTGATACCTGTTTGAGCAGCTACCTGATCACCCAGGAGATTTGCATAGTTTCTTCCTCTTACCATCTCCCCCTCTAGCAACCTGTAACAAAAAGGATGCTATTATGGAAGAAAATTAAAAAAAAAACATTAGCTAGGCATTTGTTCACACTATCTGTACTTAACATTTTGCAGTTTCTAACTCATTAACCCCTATAATAACACTATGTGGTAGATTTTTTTTATTCCATTTTATAGTTGAAGTAAACAAGACTCTGAGAAGGTAAGTGACTCATGCAAGGTCACATAATGAGTAAGTGGCAGAGCCAAGATCTGAACCCAGAAGTATCCAGATTCACAGCCCATCCTCCCTCCAACAAATGCACAATATTGTTTTGTATTTTTGTATTATTTTAGAAAATGCACTTATGAAATATTATTAATATATGTCTCCAAAGTTGACATCACATATTCCAAATTTGGCCAGTAAGGAAAGAAGCAAATTAAATAAATGCACACCAACAGAACACCTCTCTTTCCAATTTCATTCATGCAAGTTTAACTTTTATACACTGAAAAAGCCTGCTATCATGAAATTAGGCAAGCACAAATGTAAATGACATTTTGTTTCTTTTCTTGTTTAATTGTAAGAGTCGATCTCACCTAAGATTAGAAAATATTTTGGTATATCACCTCTCATAGGAACATAAAAAATTAAATTGAAAAATTTATGCATCACTGTGAATTCTTTATGATTGAGTTGTCAATGCTGCCTTCAGGGAATGAACCAATGTTTATTAAGTAGCTACAATGGTCAACTTGCTTTGCCAGGCTTTGTGGAACGTCTCAAAGGAAATAGCTGTGGACATGACTTTTATCACAAGAAAGTTATGATTTAATGAAGAAGATGGACAAAATATATAAAAATAGGGGAGAACATGAGCATATAAGTAACTATAACTCTATGATATAAGATCATGTATGTATCACTATAAAATAATGATTATATTAATAACAGTAATAGATACATGTCTAGAGACTATAAGAATGGCCAGAATTAAGTAAGACTGCTCTTCATAGACTGAATAAAGTAATCAATTCTGAGAAAGGTTTGGAAAAATTTTATAAAATTGGAAATCAATGAAGTCTATAGAAATTCAAATGCTTATTAGACATTTTTTATGACTTCTTTAAAGTGTTATGACTTAAAGCTTTTCTAAATTATACAATCTGTGACTAACAAGTGATATAAAATAGAAAAACTTGAATTCAAACCAATTTAGCAATCTTTGACATTCTCAGTAGAGCTTATAAACTTCATTCTTTTTCAGAGTTGTTCAAATTTAAACAGATAACTCGAAGGCTAGTAAGTACAGATGAAATAGTGCACAGAATTATCAGAACAAACATTTATGATATAAAAGTTACTCAGATTAGCTCATTAGAACATTCATTATTTTATATTAAACAGTAAAATAAGGCATCATATTGATGTTATGCTTCAGCAAAAAATACATTGAAGTAGCAACTCATCTCTGGGTCTTTTCCAGTTTTGAATATAGCTGTGAATAATTATTGAGAATTAATAGTCAAATTCAAAACAGTTGAATCTATAGTAATGATAGTATATGATTCATATTAGTCATGGAATATAGTAGCATTGGAATTAGGGTTTTGAATTCTGAAAGATTTTACACTTCTGCTCCATGTATTACTAGAAAAACAATGTTTTATTCTCCTTGAGAAAAAGCATGATACAATGGCTCAAGTGCTAGGTGAAAACAGAAGGAATTATGGTCCTATTTTTGGCTTAAAACATGATTAGTTCAAATATTGTATACAGTAGTCCCTTGAACAAACATCATAAACACTAGCCTCAGGGGTTACATTTCAAGATTCCCAGTGGATGCTTGAAACCATCAACAGTAGTGAACCTGATTGCCATCAGTATGAACACATTTCCATTCATGTCTTCCATCCACAAATTTAAAGCCTTTTCCATTTTAACTAAGCACTTATATCATACACTGTGGCTATAATGTTTGCAATTTAAGATGTGACAGCAAACCTAGCTCAAATTTCTTTTTCTTTCTTCACAATTTCATGGATAAAATATTTGTTCTTTGTTATTGATACATATTTATAGGGTACTTGTGATATTTTGTTACATGTATAGAATGTGTAATGATCAAGTGAGGGTATTTGAGGTATCCATCACTTTGAGTATTTATCATTTCTATGTGTTGGGAACAATTTAAGTCCTCTCTTCTAACTACTTTGAAATATTCAATATATTGTGGTTAACTATAGTCACTCTGCTGTACTTTGAATGATGAAACTTATACTGTTTATCTAACTGTATGTTTGTACTCATTAACCCATCTTTCTTCATTCTCCCTCCCACCTACCTACCCTTCCCAGCCTTTAGTGTCTATTATTCTACTCTCTACCTTTATGAGATCAACTTTTTTTAGCTACTCAGAACAGCATATAATTTAAAACTCATGAATTGTTTATTTCCGTGATTTTGTATTTGATATTTTTGGACCATGGTTGACTGCTAGTAACTGAGACTGGGAAAAATGAAACCACACATAAGGGGAGACTACTGGATCTTTGCGCATTGATTTTTTTTGTTTGTCCTTTCATTCATTGAACAATTTTTTTTTATGAGGGCCCACACTGTGTTAGGTACTGTTACAAAGTGATCAAATTAGAAATAGTCCTTGCCTTATTAGAACTTATATAATGGAGGGAAAAGAAGTAAATAAAAATAAAAATGAAATTTCAGATTCTGAAATATCTTTGAAGGAAAATAGGATGCTATGAGAGAGAATCAGCGAGCTGATGGTGAAGCAATTTTAGGTTGGCTGGTTAGGAAATTCTCTCTGAGGAAGTGACATATGAGCAGAGAGTTGAGCTGGCCACTTTCAAGAGAAAAGGGGAAGGCAGTGCCAGGCCCTGGAAACAACACATGCAGAGACCTGAGTGAGAAAGGATGTGGCATATTTGGGAAACCTAATGGAGACTGATGTGGTTGTAGCTTCAGAAATAAAGAGGAGCATGGTCATGGGTTTGGATGAGGTTTGAGAATCTGGATTAGTGCATAGATTCTCAAACCTTAGTCATGTTCAGGGGATCAGATTTTCATTGTAAGGACATGGGAAGCCATCGAGTTTTAGTTGAGTAGTGATATGAGCCTTAAGGCTGTTGTGTGGAGTATGGATTGAAGGGAATCAAAAGGAAGCAGGGTGAACAATGAAGAGAAAGAGACTTAAGATATTGCCCAGTTGACAGATGATGGTGGTGGACTTTCCTATAGGAATGACAGTGTAAATGGACAGAAAGGGCAAGACCCAAGATGCACTGTGGAAGAGAATGGACAAAACTCATTAGTAAATGTGGGGTAAAGGAGAAAGAGGTGACAAAATGACTCCCAGATTTCTGGGTTGAGTAACTGGTGGACCAAGGTGACATTATGGGGATGGGCAAGGCTGGTAGTACTGACAGTACTTACCCCACTGCTGCTTTGAGACTGCGTCTGGAAAGGTCTATACATTTGCTGAGCTTAATTGGCATATCAGCAGGAGCTATTTATGGAAACTACATTCTGGTTTAACATAATACAGTAAACATCAAGAGCATTGCTACCAATGCAACTTTACTTTATTAGACTTTATTTTTTAAAGAAGTTTTAGGTTCCCAGCAAAATTGAGAGGAAGGTGCAGAGATTTCCCATGTATCTCCTATCCCCACATGTGCATAGTCCCCCCCTCCATGCCAACATCCTCCATGGGAGTGGTACATGTGTTATAATTAATGAACCTTCCCTCGTGATACATCATTTTACCCAGAGTCCATAGTTTACATTAGGGTTCACTCTTGGTGTTGTACATATCTATGGTTTTTGACAAATTTACATTGACATATGTCCATGATTATACTACCATACAGAGTAGTTTCCCTACCCTCATAATCCTCTGTGCTCTTCCTATTCATCCCTTTCTACCCACTAAGTCCTGTCAACCACTGATCTTTTTACTGTCTTCATAGTTTTGCCTTTTCCGGAATGTCATATTGTTGGAATCATGCAGTATGTACCTTCTTCAGATTGATTTCTTTCACTTAGTAATGTACATTTAAGTTTCCTTCATGTCCTTTCAAGGCTTGATAGCTCATTTCTTTTTAACACAGAATAAGATTCCATTGTCTGGACATACTACAATTTATCAATTCACCTACTAAAGGTCACCACAATAGCTTCCAAGTTTTGGCAGTTATAAATAAAGCTGTTATACACATCCATGTGTAGGTTTTTGTGTGAACATAATATTTCAATTCCTTTGAGTAAATACTAAGGAATGTGATTATTGGATTATATGGTAAGAATATATTTAGTTTTGTAAGAAATCACCAAACTATCTCCCAAAGTGGCTCTACCATTTCACATTCTCACCAGAAGTGAATGAAATTTTCTCGTCCTCCGCATTCTTGCCAGCATTTGGTATTGTCAAAGTTTTGGATTTTGGGCATTCTAATAGATAATAATGACATCTGTGTTTTTATTTGCATTTCCCAACATTTAAAACAATTCGGATAATGGATTCATTTTTTTTCCACTGGGAAGAAGAAACATCTTATTAATAGAAAAATTTGAATGTTAAACAATACATACTACTGAATTGTAAGGGAAATAGTGAATTTAAAGATAAACCTTTAATCCAGAGGTAGCAGAAACCGAAAGAATGCGATACCTAAATTGCAATTTTAGACCTAGGAAATCAGCTAAAGAGACTTAAAATATAAATAAATTTGCCTAAGAATTCCTCTGAGGGATTATGCTATTAAAGGCATTTTGGTTTGGAAATACTATTAATATAATATTTTGCTATCCCACAAACAAGTTCCTGTGGAGATAGGGCAGCAGTAGTGGTTATTAGAAGGAATTTAGGGAGTAATAGAGAGCTGATTTTTCTGAATCAGAAAGGACTTGCTCATATATCCAATTCTGGAAACATCAGTCATCCTTGCTCTGAAAATCAGTGAGAACTAGAAGTATTTCTCATGTTAAAAAAGAATCTCAGTAAAAACTCCCCCATGGGGCATTGTCTTTATTATGGGGAGAGGTGGAATTCTAATAAATAGACTTTGAGGTAGACAGATCCATGGGGACACGGCAATTTCATTTAGTGCCCTGTGGCCATTGGTAAGTGAGGGCTAAGTAAAGGCCCAGAGAGCAACCTAAATTGAGCAAGTAAAGCAGCTCAGATGTGCTTAATTTTAATAATCATCTGACAAATATACTTCAAGAAAATGGAATGAGCAGCAAAAAAAATGTTCCAGGGACAGCATAGAATTTCAGGCATTGCAGTGAGCTCCTGGAAGTTGAGACAAAATCTGCAAACTTATTGCAGGATGGTCTGACACACCCATGCAGATCCTCAGAATCATGTAGAGAAATGCCTTCTTCAAACAGGATCAGGGGCTGGGAGGGATTGGAGTGGAGCAGTCGCTATAAATGAAGAGCAGTGAGGTCTGGACAGCAGATGAAAGCCAGGGGACTCAGACTTGAACTCACTGGAAATCGGGTGTGGAGAGGGCTTGAGCATCCCACAAAACTTGGTGCTATCAAAAATGTGTCTTGGGTTACAATGAGTTAGCACTTCACATGCACTAGGATGGCTAGAATCAAAAGACAGATGATGACAAGTGTTTTCAAGGATGTTGAGAAATTAGACTCTTCTTGCATTGCTGTTGGGAAAGCAAAATGGTATAGCCACTTTAGAAAACTGGCTGGTAGTTCCTCAAATGGTTAAACAAAGTTACCATATAACCCAGCATTTCCACCCAAGAGAAATGAAAACATAATTTCCGCACAAAAACTTGTACCCAAATGTTCACAGCAGCATTATTCATAATAGCCCCAAAGTATATCAGCTGATGAATGAATAAATAAAACACGATATATCCATACAATGGAACATTATTTGATAATTAAAATAAAGTACTGATATATACACAACATGGATGAACCTTGAAAACATTATGCTAAGTGAAAGAAGCAAGTCACAAAGGAACACACATTGTATGATTCCATTTATGAGAAATGTCCAGAATAAACAAATTTATAAAGATAGTAGATTAGTGGATGCCTAGGGCTTGGGGGAAAGTGTATGGAAGGAAGGGTCAGGGGTGATTGCTAAGGGATGTGGGGTTTCTTTTTGAGGTGATGGAAATGTTCTGAAATTAATTGTGCTAGTGGATGCAAAACTCTGTCAGTATATAAAAAGTTATTGAATTATGGTGAGCACTGTGGGGGGGGAAGGGCAAACCTCTAACACTTGCTAGGGAGAGGCAAAGATATAAAACGCAACCAAAATGTTTGTACTCTCATATTTTCTTGAAATAAAAAAAAAGCAAAAAAAAAGTTATTGAATTGTACACCTTAAATGAGTGAACTGTGTGGTATGTGAATTGTAACTTTCCACTTCCCCTCAAATGAATGTGTCTCAACAAACATCATATTGGTTTAATACCTTAATCTGGCAAGAGTGGACAGGGAAGATTCCTCAAGAAGGGATTGAAGACAGTGTGCAAAAACACAGTCTCATTTTTATTTCAGTGAAGACAAGGTAGATTTTATAGGTGTTAATTTTGTAAAGTTTTAATGGATTAATTGATTTTGTGCAATCCCCGAGGCTATTATCAATGAAAATCATTTTTAAAAATCTCCTAAAATTCAAAATTGAAATGATGTCAGATGTTTCAGAGACAATACTTTAGGGAAAAAATTGAAAATGTAGGTTCTACAAAACAACTTACATGAGGAAAAGGAAATCAGAAGAGCAGGCTGTAGCCACTGAAAGGGGAGATAATACTAAAGATTAAAATTTTTAAAATTTAAACATCAATGCTCTCTGGATAGTGTTCTATTTTTACCTTATACTATATACAAACATTAACTCAAAGTGGATCCAAAACTTAAACATAAGAGCTAAAACTCTGAAAAGAAAACATAAAGAAAAAGCTTCATGACATTAAATTTGGCAATGATTTCTTGAATATGACACCAAAAGCAAAGCAATAAAAGAAAAAAATAGATAAATTAGACTTCATCAAAATAAAAAACTTTTGTGCATTAAATGACATTATTAACAGAGTGAAAAGGCAACCCACAGAATGGGAGAAAGTATTTGCAAATCATATATCTGATAAGGGATTAATATCCAGAATATATAAAGGAACTCTGCAACTCAAAAAGAAACAAACTGCCCAATTCAAAAATTGGCAAAGGACTTGAGTATGTATTTCTCCAAAGAAAATATACAAATGACCAATAAGCACATGAAAGATGCTCAACATCACTAAAATTAGGGAAATGCAAACAAAACCACAATGAAAACCACTTTAGTGATTAGGGTAGTCATTATTTAAAAACCAGAAAATTGCACCTTTTGGCAAGGATAAGGAGAAATTGGAACCCTTGCACATTGCTAATGGAAATGTAAAATGATGAAGCTGCTATGGAAAATAATATGGCAGCTCCTTAAAAAATTAAAAATATAATTATCACTTGATTCAGTTATCCCACTTCTATGAATATACCCAAAATAATTGAAAACAGGGACTTGAACAGATTTTTGTACACCCATGTTTATAGCAACATTATTCACAATAGTCAAAAGGTGCAAGCAATCCACATGTCCATTGACAGGTGAATGGATTTTAAAAATGGCATATAATGCCTGCAATGGAATATTATTTAGCCTTATAAAGGAAGCAAATTCTGACACATGCTATGACATGGTTGGACTTTGGAGACATTATACTAAGTGAAACAAGCCAGTCACAAAAGGATGAATGTTGTGTTATTCCACTTAAATGAGGTACCTAGAGTAGTCAAAATTATAGAAACACAAAGTAGAATGGTGGTTGTTAGAAATGGGGGGTGGGGAGAGAATTAAGAGTTATCGTTAATAGGTTTGCAGTTTCCATTTGGGATGATGAAAAAATTCTGGAGGTGGATGGAGGTGGTGGTGGCACCACAGTATGAATGTGCTTAATGACATTGCTCTGTACACCTAAAAATGTTTAAAAGTGGTAAATTTTGTGCTATGTATATTTTACCACAATGAAAAACAAAAACAAAAATGCAAGCAGTGGGTTGGATTTGGCCCATGAGCCATAGTTTATGGACACCTGATGTGGGTGTATTCTTGATTCATACCAATTCACTGGCAGTGTGCCTGATATTGTTTAAATGTGTCCCCACCAAACTTCAGGTGTTGCCAATGTGATGGTATGACACAGTGGGGCCTTTAAGAGGTGATCAGACCATGAGATCTCCTCCCTTATTAATGGAGTTAAGGCCCTGGAGGCTTCATGCAGCCAGCCAACATTTGGCTAGCTTGCCCTTCACCTTCTGCCTTCTGGGGTTGCAATAAGAAGGTCCTTACCAGACCAAATGCCGGCAACTTGATCTTGGACTTCCAGCCTCCAGAACTATGAGAAGTAAATTTCTGTTCTTTATGAATTACACACTCTCAGGTATTCTATTGTAGCAGCACAAATGGACTAAGACAGAATCCTTGTGCAAATTAGCTAACTAAGTTGTGGTTTCCTTTTAGGAATAGCATCTACCTTTATTATGGTTATAATAAGAGTAAACAAAGTATTGCAATACTTACCAAATTCCTTGAGGATAAGATTTCCCTGGAGTGCTTACTAAAATATACATGCTTGCTTGCACTTTACTTTTTTTTTTTTTTACTATGGCCACTGCTGCTCACAGTAAGTGGTCAGTAAATATATGTAGCTTGTTTTTTCCTTAAATTATTGACTCCTTTGACCCCATGTCCAAATTAGAGCCTTTTGCTACTATGTTACTTTTTTTTGTTTTCTTAAAGTCTAGAGTGTACTTTGAATTTTCACAAAGGATAAGGAAGTGCATTTTGAAAACTATTGGTTGGGGAAGGGAATCTGGTGATATAGGAGAGAGTCTCTAAGACACAGGTTATTGTTGCGGGTGTCATTTATAAAGAATGAGGAGACTTGCCTCCTTGAGTCAAAGGTTGCAAACCTAGAATGCTCACTGGAGCCAGGAAGCATCTCACGGGGGTCAAGCAGGCCCTGTTAGAATTGTGGAGAATTAATGACTGCCTGACCTTTTGGAAGGGGGCAGCTGCCACTTAGCTCTTGCCTTTTAGTGCTGTATACAGCTATTTCAAGAGAAGATAGAAATATGAGCTTTTAAAATGTTATCACCAAATATTGATTATTTTTCTTAGCCTATTGGCCTCCAGGTTTTCACCTTGGATCAATTCATTCAATGATGGTTAAGTTCTTGCTTCTCTGGCTGAATCTTCAGTGTAAAAGAGAAGTTCTTGCTTCTGGGAACTAAAGATGATTAGGAATCCAAATTTTTAGTATTATTAACAATGAAGGAAGTTACACTCACCCCACTTAACCATTCTAGATCCCTGACTTCAGATTGCTCCCAGGTGGCTTCACAGTTGAGGCATTCCCCTGTCCCCCCTGCCCTCTCCACCAAGGCATGAATGACCCCTCAAAGTGTGATATGCTTGCATTGTATTCCTGCCAAGGGCACTGTGCAGGAACAGCAGAGGCGGCTGGGTTAGGTATTAGGGCATCTTTCCACCGAGAAGTCTGTGACAAACAGAGCAGCCTCACCTCCTGACTAAGGGTCAGTCTTCCTGTAGTGTTGCCACTGCACTCACTGTCATCACCAGCCCAGCTCAAATTCCTGTCCACCAGAGCCAGTCCTGATCTTCACTGTCCCCTCTTCCTTGGGGTTTCTGCAGAAGCAAGGACTTCTCCTTCATTGGTCATTTATAAGAAATTAGTAACCCCCTTATTGTGATAGAAAAGTAAACCTCAAATCCATCATTTAAGTTCCTGAATTTATTCTAAATAGCAACTACTTTGTACTATGAAGGACATTTCTGTATGACAGAGGCTGCTCTGTTACAGTCCTGGAAAAAACACTGGGCTGAGAGAAAGTTCCAGACCTATTATATATTGGGTATGGGGATTTAGGCAAGTTCCTTAATGTCACTGAATCTGTTTCTTCATTTGTAAAATAGGGATCATAGTACCTACCACAAGAATATCCTTAAAAGTCATATAATATTTTCTTTTCTGTAATGCCTACTATTATGGTGCCTAGAGCTCAGTAAGCTGTGAGTGAATATTTATTGAATTAGAATGATGGAATTGCTGCTTTAAAAATAGCAGATATTATGAATCTAAAGATGATGAAATAATACCACTTTTAGATTTATCATTTTAAGTTGATATTTTATACAATACTTTATGAAAATTTTTAGATGCATTTATTTTTTTGTAAAATTTTTATTTTTAAATAATTATAGATTCACATGTAGTTGTAAGAAGTAATACAAAGAGATACTTTTTACCCAGTTTCTCTTAATAGCAACATTTTTTAAATAGTCTTAGGGTTTTTATTCTTTTTTTTATTTCAGCATATTACGGGGGTACAAATATTACAGTTATGTATATTGCCCATGTAATAGCAACATTTTATATAACTGTAGTGCAGTATCACAACTGGGAAATTGCCATGGATAAAATCCATCAATCTTATTTAGATTTCATTAGCCTTACCTGCACCCATTTATTATCAAGTTAAGTGCATTTTTTCATTTGTGTGGATTCGTGTGACACCATTAGAGCCAAGATACAGAGCACTTCCATCATGAGTGTTCCTCATGCTACTCTTTGATAGCCACATCTGCTTCCCTCTTTCCCTCAGCCTCTGGCAACCACTAATCAATTTCCTATCCATATTTTTGTCATTTCAAAAATGTTATATAAATGGAATTATACAGTATATAATTTGAGATTGACTGTTATTCACTCAGCACAATTCCCTTGAGATTCATGCAAGTTGTGTTTCTCAATAGTTCATTCCCTTTTATTGCTGAGTAATAGTTCATGATTTGGAAATACCAAATATGATACTAAGTACCATAGTTTTTACCTCTTCACTCATTGAAGAGTATTTGGGTTGTTTCCAGCTTTTGGCTATTAGGAATAAAGCTGCTATGAATATTTGTGCATAAATTATGTTAGTATAAATCTAAATTTTCATTTACACTTTTTAAAATTCATTAGTTAGAGGTGCTCAGTATTTTAGCTAATGAATAAGGAAAATATACAAATTAGCAGTGAATATTCTTTGTTGGTAGTATTCTTTTGGGTGGGTCTAAATAGGAATGATTTTGACATATATGTCAGAATACAATTAAATTACATACTTGACATATAGGAGCTTGTATATTGGCTACATGTATATCTAATATATTAATACCATATATTTATGCCAGCTTCTGGTTAAATTGGATGACTGTATTTATTCAGGAAAGATGTCTGTATGCCAATAAAACACATTTGCTTGTAAACTGTCTTCCAATTGTAACATGTGCTAGAATTTAATGCTTTATTACAAATAAGTACAAACATTTGCACAATTTTCTCTATGCATTCTCCTTTCCCAATTCAGATCACATAAAGTGTTAAATAAATATAATCCTTGGCACATGCCCAGACAACATCAACTTTTACCCCTCAAATGTCACTAAATGAGAAGCTCTTTGCACAGGTAATAATTGGTTAAGTTACAGCAACCAAACAATTGTTTAATGATAGCAGCAAATCCATATACAGTGCTTATTGTATACCAGTGTTCTGATGCTGCCAATCATATGCCTATACTACTTATTAAGGTGAGGTAATCTCCACTAAAACCCCAGAATATATATATCAGTATATTTCTCTTATAGCTGAAACACTGAAGCACAGAGTGATTAAGTAACTTTTCCAAGTTATCACAGCTAATAATTGGCAAAACTGGGATGAACTTAGTCTTGTTCCAAAGGCCATCATTTAAGTACTATATTTTTTCTAAGATTAGGATCAGTAAATCAAAATAAGCCAGCACACCAAAATAAGATGTTTAATTATAGTAAAAGTGGAGTTCTGGATTTTTTCCCTTGTCAGAATTAAATAAGAACTTACAACTTTACCTCAACTAAACTATGTTATTAGATGAATGTGATATAGTAGGGTTTCTCAGTGAAAACCCGATTCCATCTTAGAATTAGACACATCAGGGCAGGTTCACTCAGGGTCTGTTTGGAAAAAGGTCTGAGGAAACTCTCTAGAATGAACTTATTACAAGAGAAAAGAGAATTAATAGGCAAGCTTGGTAATTACTATAGAAGTTAGGACCAATATTGAGTACAGCATGCTGTCTGCTATTAAGATTTGCTTTTCGGCACTTACGGTCTCCTTGGTAGCCGCGACTGGGATGGGAAGCAGCGCCCGGCCCCAGGGTGGGTCCTCGGGCTCCTTGGCCGCGCTCTCAGAGGGACGTCCGGGCTCAGGTCCCGAAACTCCTTTGTCTTTGTCCTCCATTTGGTGGCAGGGACTTCGTATGTATTTGGGAAACAAGGAATAGCAGCTCAAACTTGCTACCAGCAAAGCCTCCCTCCTGAAAACAATTTTTCACTCTCAGGCCAATCAGCTGTGTCTGCGGGGAAAGATGTGGAGTCACATGGAGATGCAGTTTATGGAAAATACAGAGAATAGCTTCCCTTAGAAGCCCTCGTGGGCAGGT
>VBSM01003169.1:826845-883409 GCA_008086735.1 Cheirogaleus medius
ATGTTCCTTTGTTCTTATTTCCAGTCTGTATATTAAAATTAAATTTTCTTCTAAAAAAAAAAGATTTGCTTTTCAGAACAATGCTCATGAATTCATTTCTAGGAGACTGAAGACTAAAGATAAAAATGGAAAAAAATTTTACCAAAACTTAGTAATGTGTTAAGAGCAGTAAGCAGTGTTGTACTGTTGCCTATTAAAAAAGCATGGTACAAAAAATGAAGGAGTGAAAAACTGGGTACTAAGATGTAACTTTGATATATTTAGGACATGAGCATATTAGTAACACTTGTAGCTTCAATGAAACCCTGTCCTAACACCATGGGACTACTCAAGGCCTTTATTGGTAGTGCCTGGCAAAATCTCATGTTTGAGTCTCTGGATCTGACGTCCTGGGTGAGTGCTTTTTCAGTGGCATGAGGCAGTGCCTTATGTCATTATGTTACAGAGCTCTGTAACATAGGATATCAGCACCATGGACAGCAGATATGGGCAGGGGCACCACCCTCGCAAGGCTTCACAGTCTGTAGCAGGTTCAACACCAGATACTTGAAAAGGGTACTGAAGATGTGTGTGTGTGTGTGTGTGTGTGTGTGTGTGTGTGTGTGTGTTGGGGGTGGGGTGAGTGGGGGGGATAAGGAGTACCAAGCAGAAGCAGAAAAAACACTTTTGTGCTCATTTGAGGAAAACCTTAAATGGGCACTCTCAGAAAAATTGATGGTGGAGAAAGGGAGCTTGTAGAGAATAGAGGCTCTATAAAGAAGGTAGGGGCTACAACTAGAGAGATACTATTTATTACTATAATGCAATATCATTATTGTTTATGTGACTCTGGCACATTGAAAACAGCAAGAAAAATCCAGGTTATAAATGTAGTTGCCTTTTCTAAGATAGGTTAGGAAGCTTTTGTCTTATATATTTTGAATATAGTTTCAACTAAAGACAGAAATAAAGGAGCCTTTTAGATTTAGAGTTCAGTAGTATGATGAATTAAAAGTGTGTTTGGATTCAGGAACAGTACTCTACTTTTTCTTTTATTTTGCTTAAAGTATAAGAGGGATGCGAAATACATATAATTGACATTTTCTAGTGATTTAGGGAATTCTTTAGAAAATGGTTAAGTAAGAGTAAGTTTTCTGGTTATCTTTTGCTGCATAACAAACAATTAAATATTAATGGTATAAAATAATAACCATTTTATTATTGTGTGGATTCTGTGGGTCAGGAATTCAGACAAGGCACAGTCAGGATGGCTTATATATCATTAGGGTTCTACCAAAGAAAAATAACCAGTAAGCAGATATATATCTAGATCTGGATCTGGGTATGTATCCAGTTGATCCTTGAACAACATGTGTTTGAACTATGTAGGTCAACTTACACACGATTTTCTTCCACCTCTGCCACCCCTGAGACAGCAAGACCAATACCTGTTCTTCCTCCTCCTCCTCAGCCCACTCAACATGAAGAAGACAAGGATGAAGACCTTTCTGATGATCTACTTCTACTTAATGAGTAGTAGATATCTTTTCCTTATGATTTTCTTAATGACATTTTTTCTCTAGCTTACTTTATTATAAGAATACAATATATAATATTAATACATGTAATATACAAAATATGTTAATCTGCTTATGTTATTGGTAAGTCTTCTAGTCAGTAGTAGGCTATCAGTAGTTAAGTTTTGGAGGAGTCAAAAGTTATACATGAATTTTTGACTGTGAGGGGTTTGGAGGGGTTGGTGTGCCTAACTGCCATGTTGTTTAAGAGTCATCTGAATACACACACACATACACACACACACACACACACAAAATTATTCCTTGGTATCTGCAGGAGATTTGTTTCAGGACCCCTGAGGATACCAAAATCTGCAGATACTCAAGTCCCTTGTATACAGTGGTGTAGTATTTGCATATAACCTCCACACATCATTCCTATATTTAAATCATCTCTAGATTATTTATACCTAATGCAATGTAAATGCTATGTAAACAGTTGTTTTGTTATACTGTATTGATAATGTATTGTTTTTTATTTGTATTATTTTTGCATTGTTTGTATTGTATTGTATTATTTGTATTTTTTCTATTATATTATTTGTATTGTTATTTTTAATAATTAATTTATAGAGGTGAGGTCTTGCTCTATTGCCCAGGCTGGAGGGCAGCAGCACAATTATAGTTCACTGTATCCCTTTTTGAATAATTTTGACCCTTGGTTGGTTGAATCACAGGATGTGGAACTCATACGTATGGTGGGCTGAGTATTATGTGTGTGTATGCATGTATGTATATATGTATGTGTGTGATGTGTATATATATATGTGGGGGTGTATGTATGCATGTGTGTGTGTGTGTATGTATAAACTTACTACAAGTAATTGGCTTACATGATTATGGGAGCTGGCTAGGCTAGTCTGAAATCCATATGGCAGGCCAACAGGAAGGGCAGGCTGGAAACTTGATTAACAGCTGACACTGCAGTTCATAGATGGAATTTCTTTTTCCTCAGAGAAACCTCAGCTGTGTTTGTAAAGCCTTTTAACTGATCAAAATGATCAAATCAGGCTAACCTAGATTATCCAGGATAATCTTCTATACATGTAGATAACTGATTGTAGATGCTAATCCTATCTGTAAAATCACATTCATAGCAACACCTAGATTACCATTTCATTGATTAACTGGGTACTAGATCCTAGTCAAATTTGACACACACACAACTTGTCTCTGTTCCACAATGTTTGGGTGTTCATTTGGGAAAGCTCAATGGGTTGGAGTGATCTAAACTTCTGGGGAACCATCCAGGGTCTTCTCACTCATGGGTCCGGCATCTGACTTAAAGGCTGGGCTCAGCTTTACGTGTTATCTGGAGCTCCTCCACATGGCCTCTCCACTTGGCCTCAACTTCTCACAACATGGTAGCTGGGTTCTGAGAGGGAGCAAGCTCAGAGCAAGAGGGCCAAGAAGGCCAGGCATAAGCTAAGAGGCCTCTTCTAGCCTCAAAAATCATCCAGTGTCACTTCTGGTTTTATTGGTTATAAGCATGTCACCAAACCTGGCCCAGATCCAAGAGGAGGGGAATTAGACTCTGCCCTCGATGGAATAGTGGCAGGGTCACATTACATGAGAGTATATAGGACGAAGGATTTTGTTGCAGCCATCTTCTGAAAATACAGTCTGCCACAGGGTATGAAAATGAACAATGTCTCTGTCAATTGGAATACAAGAAATGTTCAGTAACTCTCCTCAGACATTCAAAAATGGCAAAATTTAATAGCGTTGGGAATTGATCTCTGTAAATACATTTGCTTTTTCTTCATAAAGACCTATCAAGCTTGAGGCTTATTATTCAACATATTACAACTTGGGACTGGTCTGGAACTAACCCACTTCAGTAACCATTTTGGAATGTAGCAGATATAGGAAAGTATATTAATGATCTACTGCTGTGTAATGTATTACCACAGGCTTAGGGGCTTAAAATAACACACATTTATTATCTCACAGTTTCTGTGACTTAGGTGTCAAGGCATGGCTTGGCCAGGTCTTCTATTTCAAGGTCTTTTGAAAGACTGCCATCAGGGTCTCAGCCAGGGCTGAGGTCTCATTTGAGGCTTGACCGAGGAAAGATCCTCTTCTGAGCTCATTTGATTGTTGGCAAGATTCAGTTCCTTGTGGGCCATTAGATGGAGAGTTTCAGTTTCTATCTGGCTATTTGCCAGAGGCCACCCTTAGTTTCTTGCCACACAGGCCTCTCCATATGAAATTTTACTTTATCCAAGCTAGGAAGAGGGAAAATCAATGAAGACAGTCTGCTAGTAAGATGGAAGTTCCAATCATATGTAACCTAATCACAGAAATAGGTCCATCACCTCTTCCATATTTTATTGGTTAGAAGAAACTCACAGTTTCCACTCACATTCAAGAGAGGGAATTATACAAAGGTGCGAATACTAGGAGACAGAAGTAATTTAGGGTCACCTTAGTATTGTCCATCACAGAAATGTTAGACAATATTGCTAGAGCTTGGGAGAAGTCCTCTCTTCCTGATCACAGTCTCTGTGTCAGGAAGCATTTGATGTAAGGGTGAGAGTCGGGGTCTAATCCAAGAAGATAAACAATTCCTAACTGACAGGTGAAACATAATAGTGGGAAAACATGACTGATTTGGAATTCCAGGTGGCCATGCAGATAGGCAGCCAGAAAGTCAACCTAATAGACAGGAAATTGATGTGAAGTGTTTCTGCAACACCTGACAGGGGATAAGGGACAGGTTATGATACTTGGAAGGACACTGACAAGAGCAAGCTGGAGAAACCCTATTTCTATAGGAACTGTGGGTCTGAGTCGTTCCTGAAGTGGAAACTCATATCTAGGGGAACAAAGCAAAGGCCTATTTACCAGAATTGCAGAATGAAGGAATTTTAAGTTTCCATCTAGATTAAGAATTTAAAAGGTCAGAGAGAATGTGTCTTAGGATATATCTCTAAATATGTTAAATATTGAATGTAGGAAGTGACTGAGTGGACAGCTTGAGAGGGAAAGTACCTGTGGGCTTTCTGCTTAATTGCCACTGCCTGAGACCACCCTGCAGTGGCTGCCCAAGGAACCATGTAGTCCCTGTGTGTGAGAAAGCATGGTGGTCAGGTATGGGAGATACTGGCTGCTGCAGTGTGTAACCACAGGTGGAGACAACAGGTGGCCAGAAGGTGGATGGCAAACTCTCTATCTTCTATACTTGTGTCCTTTCTACTATTCCTGCTGGACTGCAAGCTGAAGGTGGCTCATTTGGGCACCATTTTAATTATCTAAATGTATGTATCTAATGTTGATAGGTAACCTGGTTATTATTTTTGAAGATAGAGTTTTTTCAATATAAATTCTTTCCTACCTCCAAGACTGGAAAAACACCTGGAAGCTATTTAAACATTTTCTGGCCTTTTGAAAGGCACATACTTGTCTGGTTAGTCCCACTCCACATTAGAACACAGAGTTGTTAACCCTTGAAGGTCTTTTAGGTACAATGAAACATTTTGTAAGGAGACAGAGTTACCTAATGCAAAGTCCAGGAAAAGCCTACAACAGCTCCAGTCAAAAGCATTCACCAGATTCTAAAACAAATGAAATTGAAAAGCAATTTCCCATTGATACTAGCTGGGAGAAACAACTAAGAACCATCTTTGATTTCAGCTTTATTTGAAAACTAGAGTATATTTTATTAAAAGAGAAGCTTTCAGATTATATATTAGTAAAATTTCTGCATGAGTTCTTTGTTTGTGGTAATAATAATATGTATATGTCAGACACTTGTGGTTGGTAGTTCTCCAGTAATTTAGTGGTAATAGCTCCTAAGGCATCTATGCTGATATACCTAGTTTCTCAAAATTATTTGTTTTTCTAAAATATACCTTTATAGGTGTATCCCCTTTTCAATGGTACATCATATTTTCTATTTCAATATAGATGTCCTATTTTCTCTTTTAAACAGAATTTTTTTCTTTTTCATTCTTTTTTTTTTTTTTTTTGGAGACAGAGTCTCGCTCTGTTGCCCAGGCTACAGTGCTATGGCATCAGCATAGCTCACAGCAACCTCAAACACCTGGGCTCAAGCAATCCTTCTGCCTCAACTTCCAGAGTAGCTGGGACTAGAGGCATGTGCCACCATGCCCAGCTAATTTTTTCTATATATTTTTAGTTGTCCAGCTAATTTTCTATTTTTAGTAGAGATGGGATCTCGCTCTTGCTGAGGCTGGTCTCGAACTCCTGACCTCGAGCAATCTTCCTGCCTCGGCCTCCCAGAGTGCTAGGATTACAGGCATGAGCCACCGCACCTGGCCCTAAACAGAATTTTTTAATTGAATGTTGGAGAGGATTTCTGAGATGACAAATATGTTCATCTATTTGGACATTAGAACCTCAGTTTCAGTTGAATAGAAGGGAAAGAAAACAGATCATAGTGGTCTGAGAAATGAATATACCTTTATCTTGAGATGTTTATATAAGAAAGAGAGAAAAACTGTAGGGCTAAAAGAGACTGAAGAGTCAAAGTACATTTTAACATGAAAGAGTACAGAATTTTGTCAAATGCTTTTTCTGCATCTTTTAAGATGATCATATGGTCTTTGTTTTAGCCATATATGACAAACCCACAGCCAACATCATACTGAATGGGGAGAAGTTGAAAACATTTCCCCTAAGAACTGGAACAGGACAAGGGTGCCCACTGTCACCACTTGCAGAGGAATGAAACAGGATCCCTATCTCTCACCACTCACAAAAATTAATCCAAGATGGTTAAAAGACTTAAATGTAAGGTGTGAAACCATAAGAATTCTAGAAGAAAATGTAGGAAAAATTCTTCTAGATATCAACTTAGGCAAAGAATTTATGACTAAGACCTCAATTGCAATCACCACCACAACAAAAATAAATAAATGGTACTTGATTAAATTAAAAAGTTTCTGTACAGCTAAGGAGAAATAATCAAAAGAGCAAATAGACAACCAACAGAATGGGAGAAAATATTTGCAAGCTATACATCCAATAAAGGGCTAATAATCAGAATTTAAAAAGAATTCAAGCAAATCAGCAAGAATAAATCAAAACAACTCCATTACAAAGGGGCAAAATACATGAACAGAAGCTTTTCAAAAGAAGATAGACAAATGGCTAATAAACATATGAAAAAATACTCAATGTCATTAATCATCAGGGAAATGCAAATTAAAACCACAGTGGGTTATCACCTTACTCCAGTTAGAATGGCTTTTATTAAAAAGTCCCAAAACAGTACATGCTAGCATGGATGCATAGAGAAAGAAACATTTATAAACTGTTGGTGGAACTACAAATTAGTACAGCCTCTATGGAAAACAGTATGGAGATTCCTCAAAGAACTAAAAGTAGACCTAGCATGCAATCCAGCAATTCTACTACTGGGTATTTACCCAAAGGAAAAGGAGTCATGTTATCAAAAAGACACCTGCACTTGAATGTTTATTGCAGCAAAATTCACAGTTCACAATTGCAAAGATGTGGAATCAACCCAAGTGCCCATCAATTCATGAGTGGTTTAACAAAATGTGGTATATTTATACCACCAAATACTACTCAGCCATAAGAAATGATGAATTAATGCCTTTTGCAACAATTTGGATGCAACTGGAGACCATTATCCTATGTGAAGTATCTAAAGAATGGAAAAGCAAATACCACATGTACTAACTATTAAATTGGAATTAACTGATGAGCACAGCACACATATGTACAGAGAGAAGCAAAACTCAGTGGAAATCAAGCAAGGGGCAGTGGGGAGGAGGGGATGGGTGGAAATCTACCTAACTGGTACAATGAACACTATTTGGGTGATGGGCGAGCACACTTATAGCCTTAACTCAAGCATTACAAATGTGATCCATGTAACCAAAAACATTTGTACCCCCATAATATTTTGAAATTAAAAAATAATTTTTAAAAAGTACATTTAAAAAAATCATGGAAAATGTTTGGCTGTACTGGAGAGGTAGGGCTGTAATGTGACAGAAGGAACAGGGGTTGGGCTGATCTAGAAGGAAGAGCAGTCCACAGAGGGTTAATAGATTGAGAAAATTTGAAGCTGTAGTCAGAGATTACTAGACAAGTAGCAATTCTGGCCAATTATAGGAGTCTTTGCTTTCTATGTAATGCTTTACTGAGATATTTGAATTTTTATGATAGTATGCATTCTTATAATTAGAAAAAGCAATGAAGATTAAAAATGTGATGAAGAGTATTTGATTTTCTGTAATGAGAAAAAGTGAGAAAAGTCCTCAAAATATGAAATGGAATATGGTCATTGACTATTATTCTCCCTGTACATTTATTATTTGAGTGAAAAATACTTACTTGAACACCACAAATTTGTACTATTTGTGTGGGGCATCATTCTGATTTTTTCTAAGTTCATAAAAGAGCATTCCTTGGAAGGGAAAATTGTTTCCTAAATATCTACATCATGTAATTCATTAGAAAACACCATCCTAGGAAGACTACATTGAAGCATTAATCATCTATTATTTTCTTTCTCCCAATGGTATTTGTGATATTATTTGCTTGATTCAGTACTATGTTTAATATTTCCAAAAATAACAATTGATTCTGGCAAAAATTATACAAGGGAAAGGATCTGGCAGAAAGAAATGTATATTTCATGAGCTAGTGTCTTGTACTATTCAGTCATTTGTTTTCCCTTTGTTAGATTGTCCCTTTTGGTCTATTTCAGCAGATAGAAAATGAAAAATGAAAATTAACAAACTATTCATTATAACTGAGCGACAGTAAAAACAAGATGCTTAAGTCACAGAATATTATAAAACCATGCAAAGTTCTGAGGAACTTTTTTCAATTTCCTTCTCTGTTTCTCTTTCCTGCACTGGGTGAATACCCAATGAATATTCACTGGGTGAATATGGGGCAGAATATCCCATGTCTTGCTGAGCAGTGTATTAAGTAAGATACCTGTACTAAGTCAAAGGTAGTCAGGTTTAGTGTAATTTGACCCAGTGTTCACTGTTCTGAGATGGACAACATGATACTTCCATGTTCCCTGTATCCAGGATGGTAAATAGGCTTCATTTTGGTTGCAGCTGTCTGATCATTTCGTCTTGGCTGCGTGGGAGCACTGTAATGAATGGGCAAAGACAGAAAGAGTGTCATGATTGTGGTTATGTCTGCCGAGGGCAGATGGGGTAATGGTGATCTGGAAACTAAAAGGTAAAAATGACAGAGCCCTTGTCCTTGAGGACAGTACACTGTGGAGATCCTGCTCCTTGGACCAGGCACTGCCTAGGGTCAGGGATCAGGTAGGGAGGGCAAGAGGAGCTTCATGGATGGGAGAAGATGTGGTAGAAAATTCCCTGGATCCAGGCTCAAATCTTGGTGCCACTAATTTCCAGCTGTGTGACCTTGGATAATTCATTTAATCCTTCATCAGTAGTAAAGAATGAGGGTAATAATAATTTTCTTGTCTTATGTATCAAGTGGTTAAAAGGGTCAGTTCATTTTGTATATAGATGAGACATGACTTTCTAAGCATTATTCTAATTTTTAAAAATATATTGGTAATGGCACAGTTATGACAAGTTCACAAATAGCATTTATTGCATTTTGCATTACATTACAGCTATATGAGTGTAACATAACAGGTGCTTCAAGAGAGAGTATTTTCTGCTGAAGAGGCTAAAGAAAGCTTCATGGAGAAGACAGTGCTTCACCTGGGCCTCCAAGGTTAGATAGGAATTTGGTAGTTGCAGATAAAAAGACTTTTCAGGGGGCAAGAACTGTGTGAGCCAAAGCCTGAAGTAAAGAAAATACAAAATGTTAAAATAAACCCTGGTAAGTTATATGGTGCTTTATGGTTTACAGCATATTTTCACTGATTTGGAGCATAAATTAATGCAATTTTGCTGTGGCATGGAGTATGCTATCGAGGCTGGAGACATAAGGTTGGAGATCCTAGGTAGAATCATATTTTTGGAGGAATCTGAATGCTTTTTAAGGAAATTTTACATAGAAGTAGAAATTCCAGGTAGATATAAAATGGGAAATTGCTCTTTTGCTAGTCTGTCTCCCTAATATTGTGAGCTTTTGGCTGGTAAACACTCTGTTTTACTCATTATTTTAAATCTAGCATGTGTATAATACAGTGCCTGACATGGAGGAGTCTGTCAGTCAGTATTTGTTGAATGAATGAATGAATAAATAATATGCATCAGATTTTTCTTAGAGGAGGCTCAGAGAAACTTTTATTTCTATTGTGTCCCATAAACCTTGTTCCTATCCTTTTAATATCTTAGATGAGGAAAGGCATGCTCTCTGGTCCTAGCTCAGCAGAGTGGGTAAAATTACTGTGTCTTCTAGCTGGGAAGCCATAACTATAGCATTTATCTTTCAAGAGTATTGACCACTGAGAAGAACAGGATTTCTTGGAAAATAAGACTGGGTAGCTGGCTGTAATACTAGAGGTATTAGTATAAGGTCATAGTATAAGATCGATGGCTGTATAGTGGAAAGAGCTTGACTTTGGAGTCAGACTACTTTAGGTTTACATATCATTTTTTCACTGCTCTGAGGTTCAGTTTCCTGATCTGTAAAATAAGGATAAGAATATATATCCTGCAAGATTGTAGCAGTACTGAGTTAATATGCCTAGCACAATGTCTTTATCTGGTAGGTCCTGATCACAAATGGTAGCCACAGCTGTTAAGTACTGTTATAATCCTTTGATAACCACATTAAGGGATGCCAGTGTCTAGGGCCGCTCACAAAACAAAGAGGCTGCCTTGAGTGAATTTAATTACCAACTTGCATAATACCAACTTGCTTTATATTAGCAGCAACTTCAGATGTGGATTGTTTGCCTGCGCTGTTGGATTCCCCATCTGTAGTAGGGTTGAGGTAAACGCACAAGGCTCTGAAGTTCCCATAAGCACATTTTTCCATATAGATCTTGGCCACTTAAACACAAAGCATACAATGCCCCCATCCCCAAACCCCCTACCCCCGAAAATTTCTGTAAAGTTTTTCCTGAATTTGCCATTGTTTGGGAGTACACAAGTTATAAAAGACTGATTACTAAATCAGATTTTTAAAAATATCTATATATATTTTATAAAATAGCACAGGGATAAGTGCTATTGTTACTTCTAGCTTCTCCTTTTTATTAATAATATTCAAATTTACCCAGAAGGTATTTGGTTGACAGAAGGGCTAACCACTTGAGAGGAGAGTGTTTGAGCAAGGGATATTCCTCTTTTAGTGGTTATCTATGAGGCTGGGAAGGAGAGCATTACAGGTGTTTTCCATAGTTGCCAATTTCTCTAATGTCTTGGGTGCTGCAAACTGATTTTCCTCTGCCAGCACATTTAGTTTACAAGATGATTCTCACATAAAACACTGCTGGTTACATTTATGAGAACATATGCAAAATTAAACCACTGACCCAGTAGTCAAATAAAACTTCCCATAAATTGTTGAGCTTGTTCTTTGCTTTTCTTAAAGCAAATGAGCCCTTTGTCCATTAATTTTCCAAATAAATGCTCTTGTAATAAATATAAGCTTTATGGGTCCAGAAGGGGGTGTAAGCAACAGAACTGTGGCCTCCCACTGAGATCAAAGACTTCCCTCTGTTTACTGGTTACAGGTTAGGTCTCCTATGTCTGGTTCTACCAACACAGGCCCAGCATCTGTGGCAGTACCTTGGGACATTGCATGGTAAGCCAGAGCCCTGGATAAATTGGACATAAGGTCTAACAATAATTTGGACTTCACCCAGGCAGACCTCAGGTAGAACCTGCTCCATATGGTGACTATGTTAAGCAAATAGATGCCTTATTTAGCACCATTAGGAGCCTCTGCATTTCTTCCTTGGCAGCACAAATAAAGAACACACATGTCAGTCACCACTCTTCTAGGATACTAGGAATGACATGTCCACCTGGTTATGGTCATTACTGACTGGAGGTGGTTTTCAGAGAAATGGTGGTGAGAAGGGAGCTCATTGGCCCCTTGAACTCAGATAATTTGGAATTTTGGAACATACCAGCAAGAATTCTGTTTATACCAGACACATAAATCTCTTTGGAGAACTGGGTAGGAAAGAGAGAACCCTTGGGCCTTGGTCAGTGAGAGTTCTAAGCCCTTGATTATTTCTAAAGCTGGTGAATGAAAACCAAAGGGAAAAAAGATCTATAGCTCTCGTCTCCAACCTTTTTGGCACCAGGACCATTTTCATGAAAGATAATTTTTCCATGAATGGGGGAAGGGAGGCATGGTTTTGGGATGATTCAAGCACTTTATATTTATTATGCACTTTTTTCTATTATTGTTACATTGTAATATATAACGAATTAATTATACAGCTTACCATAAATTGTGGACCCCGATCTACACTGTAAAGCAGTATATCATGTGTATATAGGTGTGTCCATGTGGCACTCAGTAGGAAGTTGCATTCTGGCATTTGCTATCTGGCATCTGAGTCTACACCTGGTAGTTAAGAAATAGCCTACTGCAGACAATGCTTTGGTTATGAGTTAGTCTCAAGCTGTCCTGGGGCCTTCTCTTTTTGCATTCATTTTTCTTAACATTTCGTACATCTCTCACAGGAAGATGGAAACATTCAGGTGCCTTTTATGGCAAGAGCTGATGTGTCAGGCACAGTGGGTGAACTCTTTCCAGCTTCTCCCCCTTAGACCTGACAAGTTCCTTATTAGTGTTTTCATTCATTCTATCTCAGCACGTATAATACTTTGCTGCACTTCTGAATTTAACCTCCTATTAGATTATCAGCTTCTTGAAGACAGGAACCATATCTGTTTTCAACTCTATATATACCCAGGGCCTAGTACATGGGAACCTCTTTCCCTCCCACTCAGTATCTGTGAATTAGAATTTAGGAAGCCTTCCCAGGAGGCACTTGAGCCACTCACCCTGATTCTTCTTGGTAAGTGAATATTTCTACATTATGACATGCAATTAAATATCAGCATAAACTGAAGGAACAAGGAATGCAGTGGTTCTAAAATTATTATGATCTCAGAGTACATTTGTGATAGCATTGCCTTATATTTATAGTAAGCTTGATTGTTGTTAATTAATTTCTCTATCCAGAATGTATTACAGTTAATGGAAGGAGAAGGAACTCTTAGGTGTGTTGGATGAGGGACAAAGTGGACTGTTATTAGTAGCATTTCCTTTTATTTTTTTTAAGAGATAGGTCTTGCTCTGTCCCCCTGGCTGGAGTATAGTGGCATGGTCATAGCTCATAGCAGCCTGGAACTCCTGGGCTCAAGAGATCCTCTTGCCTCAGCCGCCTGTTGTTGGGATTACAGCTGTGAGCCACTGTGCCAGGCTTTGGACTGTTAACATTTCAATTGAAGAGTTTACGTTTATTTGAAAATCTATACTGTATACACCTCAATAGAATATGTGTTTATTTTTCTCAATATTTATTGCCTATTTACTGTGTGCCAAATACTCTCTTGGCAGGGTATTTCCTGAAGGAGCCCATAATTTACTTTAGGGGTTTGGCTATGGATGTAATTTAACATGATAGGACAGAAAAATGACTCCATTAATCATATTGACATATTCACAAACCAAGATTTTTGCTCCTTTAGTATATCTATTATGAATAAATATTAGGAGTCTACCTCTAGACTACATTAAAATAACGAATATTTTAATAAAGAAAATATTATTTTATAAGTTCACTTTCACATTATTTAGCTTACAGGGTTTGCCCTAAATCTATCTATAATTGGAAAATATATTTAATGTATAGGTTGTGTTTTCTTTGGAATTTGACTATTGTGTTAAATGATTAGTAATTGAAACAGTATAGAACTAACTTATTTTGAAGTATGTGTATGTTTGGGCACATTTCTGCTGAGGTAGTTCAGAGTGATTTTTTTCTTTGCTCTTGTATTAATACTGTAGAATCTTTTTCAGTAAGAGAGGCTACTTGCAATTTCAGCTATAAAATAGGCAAAGAAGAAAACTTTCAGTGAAGAACAAAATTCTATGTGATTGACCAGAAGGAGGCTCCCTTCTACCTCACTGTGTAAAGTTAGAACAAAAGCTTCCAAACTCATATCTTCCCAGGCAGCTCTAATATTCCCCAAGCTATCTCTAATATTGCTGGTGGTAGGGGTGGCACTCCGAAAATATCCCTGGAGGAACAGAATTAAAGTTTGCATCATTGGTAAGAAGGTTTCAGTACATGTAAAGTACCTTTTCTTCCACTTGCTCATCCATATAAGTTTCTCTCCTAGTTGAATAGCTATAGAGAGTAGAATGATAGTTACCAGAGGCTGGGAAGAGTGTGGGTGTATGTGTGGTGGTAGGAGTGAAGAGAGAGAGGTTAGTTAATGAGTACAAACATACAGTTAGATAGAAGAAATAAGTTCTAATGCTTGATAGCAGGGTAGGGTGACTATAGTTAACAACAATGTATTGTATATTTCAAAATGCTAGAAGAGAGGACTTGAATTACTCCCAACAAATAGAAATGATAAATGCTCAAGGCGATGGATATTCTAAACACCCTGACTGATCATTACATATTCTATGCATGTAACAAAACACCACACTTACCCCATAAATATGTACAAATATTATGAATCAGTTTTAAAAATGTTGGTATGAAATTCTCCTCACTAACTTTGAATATCACATCATTCCTTAACGTAACTCTTATGCTTTGTTTTCTCAAGATTGTCTTTGAATCTCCAATGCAATATTTTACAAATTAATATTTTGAAATGAATCAATAAGGCATTTGGCCTTTTAAAAAAGTATGATTGTTGCCTCTACCTACCTATCCATGTTAGTCTCTATGTATCTATAAGTAAGAAGCACTTCTCATGTTTATTACATAGGATAATTACAATTCACTTCAAATGCTCTAATTACATTGCCAATGTGCAAATGAAGAAGCCACTGGGGGATTCAGGATATTGAACAAAAAGTCCAACATCTTTGGAGAGTAAAGACAGATGTGAAGATGCAACCATCACTGTAGGTACATAGTCCACCATATGATGTCATGAGATCATTTTTTTTTCTTTTTTTCTCTTTCATGAGATCATTTTAAATCAATTAATTGTTAAGTTGTTCTTCGTTGTCAAGAAAGGTAGTTTATGTGGTTATTGCAAAACAGCACTGTTGCTCTTTTCAAAAGCCTTGCCCTTTAATGATGGAGCAGAGCTGGCTATGAAATACCCAACTGTGACTAATTTTGGAGGAGTAACATCTCAAATAAATTGTCTCCTGGAGATGCTGTTGGAGTCAGTGAACAGTGGAATGATGATGAGTTTATGCTAATAATGCCTTTGAGAGTTTATTCATAGGCAGGGTACAGAGTGGACTGTACCCTCTGTACTTTACTGTTTAAAGTGGATGTTGTACTTTAAAGCTCTCTGGCATGAAGATTCTGGTTTTGGAGAACTGTGGAAGGCAGAATAGTGGTTCCCAAAGATGCCTGTGTCTAATCCCTGCAACCTGTAAATGTGTTACATTACATGGCAAAAGGAGCTTTGCAGAGGTAATTAAGGTTGTGGATGTTAAAATAGATTATCATGAGTGGTCTCAATCACATGATCCCTTAAAAGTAGAGAACTTTCTACCGCTGGAGGAAGATGCAGCAGAAGGAAAGTCACAGAATTTAGAGAAGACTGAAGAGAAGCCTCCAGAGCTAATTATGGCCAGTCATTGATGGCCAGCAAGAAAACAGAGATCTTGGTCTTACAATCCTCAAGGAACTGAATTCAGTCAACAACATGAGCTTGGAATTGGATTCTTCCCTAGAGCCTCCAGTGAGGAATGTGGCCCTGCCAACACTTTGATTTTAGCCTGATAAGACCTATATCACACTTATCATCTACAGAAATTGTGATAATAAATTTGTATTGTTTTAAGTCACTAAGTTTTTGGTATTTTGTTGTAGTAGCAACAGAAAACTAAATCATGGGAAATATTTTGAGGGAAATGGTACTTGTATTGGGTTGTTACTTTGGTAGTAGACTGTTACAATGAACCATGACTTCATGAATTCAGTTCAGTGACTCTGGATTTTAGCCATGGATATTACCAGATGGGATAAAAACAGAGGCTTGACAAACGTATTAGTTTTCTATTGCTGTTTTAACAAATTACACAAACTTATGGCTTAAAACAAAACAAACTTATTGTCTTATAGTTCTATAGGTCAAAAGTTTCACTGGGCTAAAATCAAGGTGTCAGCAGAGATGTATTGTTTCTGGAGTTTCTAGGGAAGAATCTATTTCCTTGCCTTGTTCAGCTTCTAGAGAATGCCTACATTCCTTGCTTCCACTTCCATTTTCAAAATCAGCAACATAACACCTTTAAATGCCTTACTCCTGCCTCCTCCTCATAAGGATTTTTGTGATTACATTGGGTCCACCTGGATAATCCCAGATAATCTTCCCATCTCACCTTAACTTAATCACACCTGCAAAGTTCCTTTTGCTATTTAAGGTATTCATAACTTTTTGAGGATTAGAGCTTAGATATCTTTGGAGGAGGTTTTATTCTGCTTACCACAGTAAGTGTTTCCATGTTTGGCTTATACTCTTGGAATGCTTACTCTTGAATGCTCTTTCCTGGAACCAAGTTGCTATGATGTGAGAGAGTCCAAGCAACCATGTAGAAAGGCCTCTCTGGCTAACGCATCCAACCGATCTCCCAGCCAGAAGCCAGTACCACTGCCTACCATGTGAGTGAGGTGACTGTAGACCTTCCAGCTAACCCAGTGCCCCAGCATCACCACAAAAGCAGAAGAACCACCTGGCCAACCCAGAGAATCATGAGAAATAATAAATTATTGTTATTTTAATCTTCTAAGTTTTAGGGTAGTGTGTTATGCAGCAAAGGGTAATTGAAATAACACTGCACCCTCTTTTATAAATGAGCTAACTCCTAGAAATTAAAGAATTCTGACTAGAAGAAGATGGGCTCTTCTATCAAATATTCAGGATTCAATCAATGACATAGGTCAAAATATATAAAGTCCTTAGCACAGGGCATGGCACATACTAGGTGCTCTGAGATATTAAATACTTTTTCCCAGGCAGTCTTTTTGCTGCAGAGGTTCTCAGATGCCACTCCATTAGAAAAGAGAGGATGAGGATTTCTCTCTGTTAGAGATATATTTCATTTAGCACTTAGCAAAATATAATGTATTATCTGATAATTTTGCTTGGTGGTCTGTGATTTAAAGCTGTAAAGCCTTAACCTGAACAATGTCTATATTTGTTCCCCAAATATCATTTCTCTGAAAATATAACATCATAACTGAATTTTAGAATGTGAAGTAGAGTCTTCCAGTTCATATTGTTTAATTGCACTATCACACAAGAATTTTAGAATTTTTCTTAGTTTGTTCAATTGCTGTAAATGACTTCTGAAAGTAATATAATTATAACTGTAATGGTAAATGCATTCATAGAATTCATGGAGCAAGCTGAATATGTAACTGTTCATTTGGAACTGAGTTGATTACCATTTGAAAACAGTTAATGGAGTAGCTGATTAGAATATATAGCAAAGAGTCATGATTTAATTTCACATCACCTAAAAAAATCTGATGTCATCAGTGTTAATGGCAGTTTTGAGGGGCATAAGGATTGACTTATTTTCCTGAGCTAAGCAACATGGCCACGCTGACTCAGTGAAAAGCTTACTTTTCAAAATACAGGAGGTAAGTAATACAATACAACCTAATGTGATTAAATTGACCACCTGAGTATTAAAAATGTGAGTGAAGTTTATAAGTAAGGTTTAAGCTTGTTTAAATCAATGCACTATGAGATTCGGGCAGAAATCTAGCTCAATAGCGGCTTTCAAGTTTTCACAGAAAACTACTTGAATGGATTATGATCACTTTGTGTTCATCCTGCTTTTCTTCCTCTCCACTTTGGAATCTCCACATTGAAGCTATAGAGATTTTTTTTTTTAAAAAAACCCACAAATATGTCATTTCCTGTGTAATGTGGTTTCCCCTTGCCTCCATATAAAGTCCAAATTACTTAACTCAACATAAAGGCTCTGTCAGATTTGCCACTGCTGATCCTGCAGACTCATTCTCTTGACAGTTTCCTCATCTCCCATGGCTCCAGCCATGAAGAAGAGCTTGTAATTCCCTGAACTTTCTTCTCTAGGCCATGAGGCCTGGCTATTCCTGTACATCTGGAAAGCCTCATTTAAGTGTTACTTCATCTAGGAAGCCTTTTTTGACCCATTTCCCCAAGTAGCAACTTCATGTGTACCTGTTGTGGTAATTGGATTTTCTCATTTGATGACACTGATCAAGCTAAATCACTCTGGCTTGTTTAATTGTTTGTTTCCCTTAATTGAGCACATACACCCTACAGGAAGTACTGAGTCGAGTTCGTGATAAGAGTATAATGCCAAGTACCATACCTAGTACACAGAGGAGCTAAATATAAATCTGTTGAATTAACAATGGATGCATTTGTTCAGAGTGAGCAGAACATAAAAGAACGTTTATCAGTGTCTGGCATTTAATAGGCACTGGGTATATGCTCATTCATTCATCCCTCATCATGGATCAATACCACAGGATTCATCATTAGTCCTATGCCATTTCCCACTGGTTTACCATGTGTTATTTACAATGTACTGTTTTAATGTATGGCAATATCCTATAGAGTAATTTTCTTGGAATAAGACAGGCTAGATTCTACAAAAACTGAAACTATAGTTTCTCATCTCTAGGCTTTTGTGTACCCTTATGATTTTTAATGTTCTCCTTTTCAAGTTTGTCTGGCTATTTATTCTATTTTAGGTCTCAGTCCAAATGGTTTCTCTTCAGAGAGCCTTTCTTGAACACTTAATACCAAGTCCTTTTTTGTATTCTTCAGTTGAGGATTTCTAGTAACTATCACATTGAGTAGTTTTAGGGTCTTCCATTATACTTACCACTACATAAAATGATCTTGCTTATGTAATTATTTTACTTATTGACTATAACCATCTTCCAGAATGAAATTCTATGAAAATAAGGCTTTGCCTGTTGCCCCAGTACTTTGAACACTGCCTGGCATAGTGCAGGTGAATATATGCACAAAGTAACCTTATAAGAGAGTTTCCTCCAGCGTTATTACATGGGCTAGTATCCCTCAGGATCATCTCAGTTGTCATTAAGCAAACAGTGGTTATCACTAGACAGATATTCAAATGCACATGTGAGGTGATATACTTGATAAAAACTGCACATCCTATGATGACTTTCCATCAAGAAAGTAGAATAGGTGGTTGATTTTTATCATCATAATTGTTAGTGATTTTCACTGGGCAAAAGAGAAACCAGCCAAAGGATTTTATGTAATCTATTAATTTTGGAAAGTATTGTGGTAAAACAATACTATTGAGTTTTTTGTTTTCCATTTTTTAATTTTTTTTAAGAACATAAGTGTGATATGAAAGCATGATAAATTTTCACAAAATTTGTTTCTGAGGGAACAGTCAACTTTTCTTTGATTTTCTTGAGGGGGACTGTGCCCTTAACCCTGAAGAAGGGCAATATTGAGGGGGAAATGTCCTATTTTTCTCTGTGCCACTCACTGAACTCTCTCTGTGTGAGGGAGAATTATGAAACTGATTGATGAGATGGGGTCAGGAAGTCGTTCATTGGCTCATGGTTTAATAGTGGATAGAGTCATCATATATAGCCTCTTTCTGGCATTCCACAGAGGGTGTTATATTGTCCTTAATTCTCCATGTGGTTATTTGTGTAAGAGACCTTTGAAGATCCAGACTTTCCTAAGATAGGCCCCAGGGTCTAGATGTGGAGAAAGAGTAGGCAGGGTATATTAGGGAGTTTTATTACTGCTCGCATACAGCCAATACCATGAGAGTGCTAAATACATTTGGTAGTTTATTTTTATCCCATCTAGCTTCATTTGTCTGTTTTTCAAACTCATTGTAACCCATAGGGGAAAGAATGACAGAGTAGGCTTTCCATAACCTTCAACTCCAATAATTCCACTTCCTTCCACAAATGAGAAAGTTTCTTTGGTTTCTTAGGTGAAGAAAGATTTAGAGAATATGAGAATTACATGTTACTATCATCAAAACAACATTAGAATAATAATTTGTTTAAGTAAATTAAACATGTAGAATTTAGAAATGACTTTTATTCAGAAACTGAAGTTGTTAGATTTAAATGATTCCTGTATCTCTATGGTATTCCTACCATGTGAAATCTGAAGCCAGGCTCAGGATTAGGTCAAATTTGGCTAGAATCAGAAAAGGGTTAATGAGCAAACATATTTGGCTGTCAACTATTAAGTAATATACTGTTTTTCTTTATTTTTACTAATTCTATATACTCCTGCAATGAAATGGTGAAGGGTATTTGTGATAATTGCTGGACTTCTATGTTTGTTTTATAAACATCAAAGTGCTATTTCATAGGTACTATGTTTCCATATATCTAGAAACTTAATCATCACTATAATCATTTGATATTCTTTAAAGAGATACGGAAAGTAAAATAGAATTATTTCTTTATTTTCACTTTAATTTGACCTCATTCTAAACTCCCAGTGCCGTAACAATCTCTTTTGACTGCAATTCAGATTTAAACAATGGGCCAATATGCTTTGATGTATAAGAATATAACATAAGAGCCTGTTATAAGTTGACAATAAACTCTTCTTGTATATAAAGATGCTCAAGAAAAAGTACCTCTTAATCAATGAAAGTTCACTTCCAGTAAGAGATGACAAAGGAGCAGAAGTGGCAAGTTCTACCTTGTCTTAGAAAAAAGCTACTGATCTTTTAAATTTCAGGAATGGAATTTACCAAAATTGTCTAAAATTTTGGAAAGTGAAAGGTTTTAATCCAAATCACCATCTTGATTATTTCAGCCTGTGGCATTTTTTTTTTACATAACCTTTAACCCTTATCATCTTTTGACCATGATATACAAGAGGACTGATAAGTAATGGTGCAGATTTTTGTTTTTCATTTTTCTAGGCTTGCAGAATCAGAAGTTAAACTTACCCATTTTGTGATCCAATCAACTTTCTTTGGTTTAACACCAAAACTAATGCATCCCTTTTTGGGCTCTTCCAGCTTATCTGAACTTAGAGTTTTAGTCATTCATGTAAAGCCTTTCATGCTGGTTGTATATTTGAAAATAGGTCCCAGCTGCTCTGCTTTCTTAATCCTTCCTAGAAAGGCATATGTGACAGCGTCTCCCCCAGGGAGACTGCAGCTCGAAGGCTTTCTTTCCTAGGTAGGGAAAGTGCAAAGCCAGACTCTATTATCATGCTTACTTCCCCAGCTGGCTAATTAGATCAATATATGTTTTATATTTTGATGAATAGACAGGCATGTATGAATTGCGTGTGTGTGTGTGTGTGTGTGTGTATATATATATATATATATATATATATAGACACAGAGAGAGAGAGAAAGGTATTATGGGGAATGTTATTCAGTTGGTATTTTTGAAACTTCTGTCAGCTTCTAGCATGTAGTAAGGGTTCAATAAATACTCAATGAATAAATGAATATGTGAAGGGATAAAAGTATCAAGTAGCCAACACAGGAAATTTTCTGAATAAGTTTAAATATTTCACCATATTATATTTTTAAAATAAGGTTGAAAGCTAAGTATTTGATTTGCATATTTTTAAAATCCAATTGAAGGTCTAAACACTATGGGCTTGTTCTCTAGCTTCTTATAAATTATATAACCTTACTTTTGAACCTGCTTCCTAAGAATTTTAAATTATTTTCTCTTACCTATATGTGATATTATTAAATCATTCACTTTTACATTTAGAAATTTTTAAACCAAATAATTCACAGGATAAAGTTTTGATTTGTACACACATTTACACATGCATTATAGCATTTTGTTCTTGAGTAAAGTTATAACAACAGACTCTATTGTTGTATTATAGATTATGTCAGTGATGTATAACAATAGGCACTTTATACTCAGAGTAGATACTTACAATCATTTTTTTCTCATGTCAAACAGGTAATGTGCTGTGGTCATAATAAGGTTTGAGGGACGTACATCTCACAGATAAATGTGAAAACTCAATCATGCTTATGAACCACAAAAGGATCTACTTATGTTCTTATATACTTATTTCTTATATTGAATAATAAATTCAGATTCTATTCTTAAAGCTTAAAGGTAACATTGGAGCTGGCCAAAATTGGTAAAATATATGATTATGAATGAAATTTATCAAAATGTAGATAAAGTAAGCATCTTGAAGCTTTAAATCTACTTCTGAAACAATGACAAGCAGGCATTTTGCCAGTGCTAATTTGTCTTACTCTATTGATTCAAGCTTTATTGGGCATTCTATTGTCTCTTCTAGGGAGGGCATAAGTGGAATACAGAATAGTGAAGCCCTATTCAGGATAATGTTATACTCGTGAATCACATCACATACTACCTGCACTGCTTAGACAATGCAGAACCTAAAACATCTTTTCAAAATACCTCAGTAAAAGATATCTCTCCCTATATACAGAAGTTGAAGCTTGTTTTGTATAATTGCTCCTTGGTACAATTACAATAGAGAATTTTCAAATGTACTACTTTAAATATATTCCCGCATCACTGAAAAAATTTTTCTCAAGTCAACATAATCTTAAAACTTAGTCAATCTTTCTCTTACCATCTTGAATGAATAAAAGATCATTCTCCTTATTACTACTTATTGCTGCTTGTCTGTCTCTAATTGCACACCCTCTTTAAGCACATTATTGTGTGAGAATAAAAAAAAGTCTATTGCATCTGTGCAGTAAAAGCATCAGAGTATTATATGTTCAAGGGAGAGGAAGAAATTTTTGAAGACAAATGGAATGGTGATCTCATTTTTCATCCTTATTATAGGCTAACCATAACAGTCATGGTGTGTCTATGACTGCCTGAGCAACTGATTTACATTTCTCCTTTACTACACTTCTTGCCTTGGTTGAATGACATAAAGGGTATTTGTCCAATTCATTGCTCTCAGGAGAGTCAGCTTTCTATTTTCTCTGCAGTTTGAAATATCAAATCTTGCCTTTTTACATTGATATCATCTGCTAGGTGTCAATACAAAGCCTTTAAATGTAGTGCTTTGCAGAAGAGTGTTTTAGATACATGGTTTCTGGAGTTTAGAAGAGGGTATCCCTATGTACCCTGTTCAAAAATTTACGATTGTTGCTTAATACAGCTATTGATCACAGTTTTATTTTAGTAAACCTTAGACAAGAAGGGAAAATAAGCTGACTTCTTGGTGTCTAACTTCTTTGTGTGTTTTAAAAATGGCTTAAATGAGGGAGGTCCGTTGGTTAGTACAACTGAGTGAATAGAACAGCAGGATGGCAGAAGAGCTGGAGAATGTGTTTTCATAGTATCTCAGTGGGATTGAAAATAGGTACTACTCCTTGATTAAAAAAGAGAATAGGAGATCCTAAATAAAGTTCATGATATATCTGTTATTCTATATATCTGTTATTCTTTAATAACTTAAAATGTAAATAAATTTTTGTTTTAAATGGATCACCAAGCAGGTAAAAAAAAATGTAAAAGCTGTTCCCCTTTCCTTCATTATTAAGATGAAGAGATGAGCTGCTGCTCTTCTTGCTGAATGTGTCATTTTACCTAAAAAGCAGCCTTGCTTGGGTTTTTATCTGGCTCATTAGGTCTCCCCCTTACTAATGGAAGATGCTCTCTTGTGGTACACAGGGTAAACTGTAAACCTAAAAAAACCTAATCTGTTAAACAGTGTAAACTGTAGTTTTATCTTTAAAGCATAGGACAACTTTGACTAATCTATTTTTACTAGGCAGTAAATATAGGCTAAAACTAGGGACAGCCTGTACTATGGCTAAATACTGAAGAGGGGTGGACAGCAAGGGAAGAGCAATCTGAAAATTTACTAATTTACTGTATCATTGAAAAAGACAAGTTTTAGCATCCCACAGTGTGAGAACCAGGTCACTGGTTCTACTGACTGTATAGAAGTAAGCCCTGTTGCCGGGGAGATTAAGGGGCATCCACTCAAATGTGAGCGAGTTGGCTATTGGAGGCTGGGGGATGCAGGGCACTGCCCACTTCTCAGCTCCATCTCATTCCTGATAGGCAGCAAAGTGGGACCAGTGCTACCAGTCTTCAAGGGAAGCCATAAATCCCGATTTTAATGTGAGAGTTCCCCATTTAAAACTATTGACAACTACATAATTCAAAGTTTTTGAAACATAGGCCATGTAATATATGTTCATGGGTTTCCAGCTTGTAACCTTTGGGTTAAGACACATGACATAGTCCACACAATTATACCTTAACAACTATAAAAATGAAAAAAAGTTTAAAAGAATTATTCAAAGAATAGTTGTTGAGTACTTGCTGTGAGTGACTTGCAGTTTTATTTGATGCTATGGTAGATATGGAATAAGTCATTTTAGTTATGTCTTCTAAGACTGTGGTCCCCAAGCTCTGTGCCACCGACTGGTCTGTGGCCTGTTAGGAACCAGCCACACAGCAGGAGGTGAGTGGCGGGCAAGCGATCAAAGCTTCATTTGTATTTATAGCTGCTCCCCATCACTTGCATCATTACCTGAGCTCTGCCTCCTCTCATATCAGCAGCAGCATTTAGATTCTCATAGGAGTGTGAATCTCACTGTAAACTGTGCATGTGAGGGATCTAGACTGTGCATTCCTTATGAGCATCTAATGGTCTGCAGAAGTTCCTTCCAGATATCAAATCCAAACTGTTCAGAGGAGGAAAGGGACTGTTTCTTCCTGTGTCTCTGTCTTATGAGTAAGGAAACCTCTCAAGGAAGCTCTCTAACATATTTTGTGTCAAGTTTCACTGGTTAGGGTGGAATCACAGATCAATTCTTAAACTAATCATTGGTGAATAGAATGGGATTATCATAATAGACTTAGGCCAGTATTTCTCAAGAGGAAAGTAGTGGTGCTTCAGGTAGGATGATTCAAATCTTTGTTTTATGAGACTGGTCCATGCATCTCAGATGTGTATCATTCTGGGATCCTTACTGGAAAATACTAGTAATGGCTCTCAGTCACTAGGAAAATTCAAAACTTCCCCACTCAATATTTCCCAAGAAGCCCTGGTGGGGACTTATTTAGACTACTGGCTTCAATTAGTCATTGTAAGGAATGAATTGAGTGAATTAACCACAAAGACTGTGACACTCTTCCCCTCATGTTTCCCCATTTTGGCATCATTTTCTTTGTTACACAAGCCAGAAACTCAAGTGGTATCCTATACACATGCCTCTTCCTCACAACATTTAATAGTGACCAAGTCTGCTAAGATATACCTTAATTCTCTCCATCTCTCTTAATCTCTTTGTCATCACCATAGCCCAGGCCGCCATCATCTCTCACTCAATCATTATAGTTTCCTAACTGGCCTCTCTACTTATATTCTTGCCTCTTGTGCTGCAAGTAGCAGCAAATATGATCTTAAAATATATTCCACATATATAACTCCATTAAAAATTATTTAGTGAATTCTCATTGAACTTAATAATTACTTGTTTACTTTTGTCCCCTTTCACTTGAGCTCCATGAGCGCAGTCATGTCTTTATGATAGATTGGATTATTTTCCCAAATACTTTCCTTCCTCCTTGCATAAGAATTATACATCTGTATCTCTTCATGTGACCTTTTGTGCCTACTATAGTAGGCACGTTTTATTTCCCCATTGTGCTCATGTTGGGCTTGACCAATGGGAAATGGTAGAGATGATCGTTTCCAGACCAGGCTGGGAGTGACACAATGTATTTCCACTGGTCCCTCTTGCAGTCTTCTGTGTGAAGATTGTGCTATGGGTAGCTTCTGGTCTCAGAATGAAAACGCTTAGTGCAAATGAGAATTCAACACAACCTGGACTCAGGCCCAGTTGTACCCCAGCTGAACTCCTAGCAATCTGCAAACCTGTGAACCAGAAAAAATAAATATTTGCTCTTTTAAGTCGTTGAGATTTTGAATTTTGTTTATACAGAATTATTGTAGCAATAGTTGACTGATTATAATTAATAATGGTTAGCAATAGTTGAATAATCTTATATAGAGTTTCAGGATAGTACTCTGGCACACAGAAGTATTAAATATTTATTGAATAAATAAAGATATATGTGGTCAAATCAATTTTATAATAGGTGACTACATTTGAACTTATTTGAATTGTTTCTTCCTATTTGCTCTTGAATTAGGCCATGTCAGATTTCTCTAAAAGTGTTATTATTGATCATATTGATCTTTTGGAAAATGGACTCTAAGATTCTCTTGAATTAAAGTTCACATTTTCAGGCCTGTTATCTCAGTATCAATCAAATAAGGGGTATAGCTTTCCTAGGGCTGTATGGAAGTCTGTGAATTGGGTGGTTCTACACAAAACTGTTCCCTCTTGGAGTTCTACCACTTAGTGTGCCTGTTTCCTAGCACAAACTGACAGTGCTGACTTTGGTAGAGACCTCTATCCTTTGGCTTTAAAGATGGTGGAATGAAGACCAAGTATACAGTCAATCCACAAACATGTTGTTAAGGGTGTAGTAAGTACAAACTATGTGCCCACCTCTGGGCAGGATGTTCAATGGGGAATGATATGAAACTCTGGCTCTCCCCTCAGAGAGCTTACAAATCTCATGCATGATGAGGCCATTGCCAATATGCAAAGCCAGGCAGTTTACTTGCAAAACAAAACAATCTTTTTTTCACTTGGGTGCAGCTTTTTAATTTGTATAATTCTCATCACACCAATGCTAATGACTTTGTTTAACAGGGCCCACTGTGCTGATGGCCGTCTTGTAGACAGTATCCAAGGGATTTTCCTATTTAATGTTTACAGTGATGGTTGCAGATGGAGTTCCCTGTTTCAATGAGGCTGCTGGGAATTTTGTTCAAATGGCTCCATTCAGGCATACTTATTTTCTAATTGAAGGATCAAGGGAAACTTAGCCTAGAGGACAGAAGACAGAGGGGGCATGATAGCTGCCATCAAGTATTTTTTTTGTTGTTTGTTTTTTGATGTACTTCATTTTTTTTCCTTTTATTTCATCACATAATGGGGGTACAAATATTGTTAGGGTTACATACATTGCCCCACCACCCCTCGCCCCCCCACATGCCAGAGCTTCAAGTGAGTCCAATCCCCAGGTGGCGCGCATGGCACACATTATGTAACTCTACACTTCCTCCCCCATCCCGCCTGCCCTCTATCCGACAAAAGATTTTTTTTTTTTACATTTTGGATACATTGTATAACTTTGCCTCTCCCTAAGAAGGGTTAGAGGTATGCCCTTCCCCCCGACAATGCTCGCCACATCCCTATGATGTGGGTCTTGCCCCCCCCCCCCCCCCGAAACCCTGGTGAACACTACCACCATTTGAGCACCATAGCCATCAAGTATTTTAAAGCAGGTCATATGGAAGAAGGATTGAACAAGAGGTAAGGATGGATACCAGGCTGAGTGTTAAGTTGTGTTCATCATAGAATTCAGCATTTTCCCAGATGCCTGGAAGACTTTATGGAGGTAGGAGGGGAGGGTATTGTTTAATGCTCATTTATAAGAGTATAATCATGGTTTTAACTCCTCTCTGCCCTTGGTTTGAAGTACACCAATGTCCTGAGCCTGTCCCCAGAGCCCTGGACTTTCTCACCCTCTGACAGGTAGAACAGCAGCTTTGATGTACATCCCCCTTCCTCCCTGTTAGGTGTTGCTGGGGAGTAGCATATTCTTTAGGACTGAAAGATGTTGGGCCATGCCGGAAGGGGTGACCAGAGAAGCAGTGTGAGGGACAGAGTAAAAGGTAGCCTGGGTGAGTCATTTTTTCTAAACGTGGGTACAGGAATGAGTCCTCTATCTGGGCTGGCCTCAGCAGGGTCACTGCAGCATTGTGTTCATGGTGATGCTTTCTTTTTGCTCACGCCTGCACACCTTCCCTACTCCAGATGGCTCTCAGAACTGATCTCAGGTTATCTGCTGCCTCTCAGACCCATAGCACCACCATCTCTTCTTCCTCCTATCCTCCTACCCAGGTACCACCCTGCCACTTCTGATCAGCCCTTACTCTTAATTGACATTCATCCCATTCCTCTTTTCTAACAATTGATCCATTTATTTATCAGAAAAGGCGCAGACATTAGAAACCACACAAATGTTTATTTACCCTTCCCTTGTTGGAAGGATCTCTTACAGGTTTCTCATGGTTGTAAGAAAATTCTGACACTTTATTACTAAGCAGAGAAAACAAAATACAAGTCTTTATCTGGAACTCTGGCTTCCACTACATGAGAAGTTCAGGTGCTTTGGGTGAAGAAGTCATCCCCAGAGAAGATAATTGAGTTATTGACATTTTCTCCAGGGCAGCAGGCTATGGCTGGGGAGAATTACATTGGAGACTTAACAAGATAACTTCTAAGGTCTGTAATTTAATGAATTAGCTCAGAATATGTCCCATGGATTGTTCTGTGGCTAAACATCTGCAGATTTACATTCCTCATACTCAAACCTTTAGGGTGGAAAACACATACACACACATACAGCATAAGCAAAAATTACTGGAGTTATCCTATCATTATCTCTGTCGTACATGGAGAGCATGAGGTGTCAACTTCTTTGGTGCCAGAGGATTCTATATGAGGGGAGAAGGTACTGGGAGCTTCGACAGAGGTAAGTGGCAAACCTTCAGAACTTCAGATACTGACAGCCTGGCACCGACACTAGTGGGCACTTGCAGAAGTAGCCATGGCTCTATTGCCTCCCAACAGTGGTGTCACCTTTAGTGTGGACACTAAACATGGCTGCTGCTTTGGGGTAGTAATAAGGAACATAATCATAGTCAACTGAAGCATGAAGGAAGAAAATGACATGTGCCACATAGTTGCAAAGAGGACGGGTTTATGGAACCTGTGTGATGTCTACCTGGAGATTCCCAGGACCCCCTGGGAGGAATTTGAGGGTTCTAGAGTTCCTGCAGGATGCAGTTAGAGTCACAGAAAAACTGATTTGGAGACAGTTTAGTGTGGCTTAGGATATATGAATTACAGATTTACTCTGTTTAAATGAAAAAGTTAGTGTAAGTGGGTGGATGAGAAAAATATTCTGATGATTAAGTCTATCCTGGTATGAAAAAGGGCTTCCTCAAAAAGTTTTTTTTTATTTTTGCATTTATTTTCTTTTGGATTAGTGAAGAGGTGAAGAGAATTGGATTAATCATAATCCTTGGTTTATGATACCCGTATCAGTATTCTAGTGCATAGCTCTAATTAATTAATTAATTAAACATAAACAAGATATCAGATTGTAGTTACTCCAGATCCCAGAAGTAGATGTCTGACAAAAGTTTCTTTTTTATCATAGAAATGGTTCAAATAAAAGATAGCTGACTACTCTCAGGGATGTTATAGAGAGTGGGTTCTTGAAAGTGGGACACTAAACAAGATGATCTCTAAGGGATTTCTTTTAAAATTTCAGATTCTCTGAGTGACATTTAGTCATGTGGATGGAAGAAATGCTACTTTTCAACTACAATAGATATATTTCTCATGAGAATGTCTGTAATATAAATTGGCAATGGCCAATTTGTTTGAAAGGACCATTATGAATGTTAATTTACCCCCAGAAACATAGGTATGTGCTGTATAAGTAAATAGAGTAAAAAATCATACTATTTGGGTTTTTCATGATAGATAAAAATTTTATTCTCCATAAAAGTGACTTGTCTAATTTTGAAAGGAATTTTAGGTTAAATTTTCTCCACACTTTATTCAGTAGACATCTCTTCTGAACAGTAAAAAAATGAAAACATTCTTCTGATACCTTAATATCTGTAATTTGGTATATCAGTTACCTATTGCCATTTTAAAAACCACCCCAAAACATATTCACGTAAGACATGAACTATTTATTCAGCTCATAGGTCTGAGAGTTGATTGGGAGGCTCTGCAAATGTAGGCCATACTTAGCTCTTCTCAGCTGGGCTGGCTCATGGGACTGTGACCAGTTGCGCAGTTGACTGGGGGCTGGTTGGCCCAGGATGGCCTTTGTTGGGACAGCTCCTTCCTGCTTCCACGAGCTCTCTCATGGTTTCCAAGAGGGCCTCTTGAGGCTGAGGTCAGAACTGTCACACTATTGGTCAGAGGAAGCCACAAGCTCAGCCCAGATTGTAGGGGTGAAGAAATGTATGTCTTAATGGGAGAAGCTGCAAATTCATATTGGAAAGAAGCATGGATACAGGGAAGGAAAAAACTGGCCATTTTTGCAATTTACTATAGCATTTTATAGACTCTCCAGTGCTCTCCTACACAGTATCCTCTATGAGCCTTCCAAACAACTCAGTGAGATAAGTAGTACAGGTATTATCATTACCTTTTTATACAGGAACAAACTAAGACCAGTGAAATAGACTTTCAGTGGATCACACATTCTGGAAGTGGCATGAGCTCAACTGTATGTTGAAAAGGTACAAGTGAAAAGAGATGAGCCTTATTTAAATAACTTTCAAAAATTGGGGCAATTGAACATTGAATATTTTTCTAAGTACTGTCTAACTTTCAGTGTTAATATAAGGGTATACATCCAAATAAAGGAGCTTCTGGAAGTCCAGTTAGTGTGGGGATATTGAGACTTCTTTCAAGATCCTTTGACCAATCCACTTTATTTCTAACTGTAATATTTTTCTTTACAATCTCCTCTCTTGAGCTTTGTGAACAAAACACTTGAAAAAAGCCACTCACTAGAATGTTCCTAAGCTCTGTCATTCTGCTAAAAATTGGTAGCGAAGTTATAGTGGAGACAAAAGGTAAGAAAACCTCCATGTCTTTTATTTTCCTAAGAAGCAGCTAAATTCTATTCATAGATACTTTATAGTTTGCTTTCATATTTAAAAAGTAAACTCTCCAAACAACTCTCAAGGTCCATATTCCATGCCACATGATTTTACAAAAATATGTTTTTAAGAAACTGGAACCTAAATTCTTATTTCTAGATTCTTGATACCTTCTTAGTTATCAAGGGACACAGGAATGTACTAAACTGGCCCAAATTTTGAACTCACAAACTGAGGTTTTAGCTTTAGGAATTTACTCCTTTTTGAGTAATTGAATTAAATAATATAAATGTGAAATTCTTTAACACACTTTCTGATGCGTATAAAAACTCTTTAGCTGTGAAGCAAATGACCCTGGGAAAGTTAATTTCTTAAAACATTTTTAGTTTATATATTTTCTCATTAACCACTACATTTGGGGCATGATAATTGAGATATCACATTTAATTTTCGTAGTACACCCCATCGCCCTGGCTAGAGTGCAGTGGCTTCATCATAGCTCACTGCAACCTCAAACTCATGGGCTCAAAGCATTCCTCCTGCCCCAGCCTTCCATGTAGCTGGGACTACAGGCACCTGCCACAATACCAGGCTAATTTTTTCTATTTTTGGTAGAGATGGGATCTCACTCTTGCTTAGGCTCGTCTGAACTCTTAACCTCAAGTTATCCTCTTGCCTTGGCCTCTCAGTATGCTAGGATTACAGGTGTGAGCCACCTTGCCCATCCTCACAATGCTCTTTTGAGGAATGTTTAAACTTAATTTTATGAAAAAAAATTGGACTTAGAAAGAATACAGACATATTAGGATGAGCTAGGAAATTATATGGGCTGGACTCATATTCTGATTTCCTTGAATTCCATTTTCTTTTCTCTGTACCACAATCTACAACCAAGAGAAGACAAGATCTTCTGGACTGAGATACAGATTGAATATTTGGAGAAAGTAAAGACATGAAAAAGAAAAGATACACATTTGGACATATATTTTTATTTCTCTTGGAAAAATAATTGAGCAATGGAGTAGGTATATTTTTTTGTTGTTAATTTTTTTTTATTCTTTATTTTTTCCTGGCTGAGTGAGGGTATATATTTTTAACATTGTAAGAAACTGCTAAACTATTTTCCAAAACAGTTGTAACATTTTATACTCCTATCAGAAATATATGAGAGTTCCAGTTGCTCAGCAAATGTTGGTGGTGTCAGTATTTTTTATTTTAGTTATTCTAGTATGTACCTGTTTGATTTTATTTTGTACTTCCGTAATGTCTAATGGTATTGAACAAAATTCTGTTTCTTACTGCTATATTCATATCATATTTGTGAGTTGTCTATTTAAATCTTTTGCCCATTTTTATTGGATTGTTTTTCTTATTGAATTGTAGGAGTTTCTAATATATTCTAGATATATATACTGAGATTGAAGAGTCAAAATCACAACTTTCAGTGGTCAGCCTTATGAGAGACATGAAAGGCTGAATCCTACTTTGGAAGAGCCTTGCTTATATTACATGGAAGGGGTAAATAGAAAATTTTATATGCTTTTCTGTTTTTCCTCTACAATTAGAGCTTCCTCTTTTACATTTCCTATATATACCAACTATTCAATCCTTTATAGAATCTTTTTTAGTAAGGGACTCTAAGTCATTTACCTTTATTGTCATTTCTGTCATATTTTCTCCACATGTGTATGTGGTGTTTTTTTGCCTGTTTTTAAAAACAAACTATGATTTTTTTTGTTGTATGAGCTGTTTTTAGTTATTTTCTACAATTATTTGGATTCCTATGTATGATTTGGAAGATGTATAGACTGTTTTTAGTTCAATGTTGGTTATAATAAATTTACACAAAAGTATCTTTAAATGTATGTTAAACTAGGAAATGAAATAATGGAAGAATATTTTTTACTTACCTATGTGAAAATGTGGAGATTGGTGCTTTTATTTCTTCCTTCTCAATCATTGTCAGTTTAAGTTGGTGTTATAAACCTAGACTCTTGCTTTTTGTCTTTCCTTTTCAATGTAAATGATTCCTTTTATTTTTATTTTTTAAAATATATCTGGTGATCAGCTTTGTGTGTACATCTGAAATAGTTACTGGCATTTAAGTGCATGACTATATATATAACCAATTTTAATGTCATAGCCAATTGTTTTCTATAACAATTTTCTCAAATGTAATCCTTGCTCTCTCCCACCATCTCCCCCACCCCATTGTTTTGCACTCCCCTGAAATAAATTTTTTCTGGAAGGGTATCTAGGTGACTGGCATATTTTTGGAGTCCTTCTGTATCTGAGCTTGTCTTTTTATTGCCTTCACACACTAATTAAAATGTTTCCAGGTATTGAATTCTGGCACCATTACCTTTTAGTTTATAATAGTAAAGATGCTATTATATAGTATTCTATGATTGTCTTATTGAAAGAAAACCATATGCAACTTGATTTTATTCCACTTTAGGCCATCTGACTCTTCTTTATTTTCTTAGTATGATTCTCTTAATTATGTTTGCCTAGGACATGAAGCACATTGTGAATTTTCAGACTAAGGCATTTTTTTCCTTTTTTAACTTTTATTTTTATTGATGTCTAATTTACATGGAGTGAAATGCAAAAATCTGTTGATGAACATTTGGGTTGTTTCCAGTTTAGGGCTATTATGAAACAAACTGTTATGAAAATTCTTATACAAGTCTTTTTGTGGACATACATTTTTTATTTCTCTTGGAAAAATACTTGGGCAATGGAGTAGGCATATTTCTAACATTGTAAGAAACTGCTAACTATTTTCCAAAACAGTTGTAACATTTTATACCCCTACCAGAAATATATGAGAGTTCCAGTTGCTCTACTTTATCAGCAACTTTTGGTGTTTTCAGTATTTTTTATTTTAGTTATTCTAGTATATAGTATGTCCCTGTTTGATTTTATTTTGCATTTCCCTACTGTCTAATGGTATTGAACAAAATTCTGTTTCTTATTGCTATTTGTACATCATATTTATGAGTTGCCTATTTAAGTCTTTTATTCATTTTTATTGGATTGTGTTTTTCTTATTGAATTATAGGAGTTCCTAATATATTCTAGTTATACATATTTTGTTATATATAAGTATTATGAATATTTTCTCTCAGTCTGTGGCTTACCTATTTATTTACTTAACGGGGTCTTTTGATGAGCAGTAGTTTTAAATTTTGAGAAAGGCTAATTTTTCATTTTTTAAAATTTTATGTTTAATGCTTTGTTAAAAAAAAACTTGCTTACCTTGAACTTGTGGAAATATTCTTCTATGTTTTCTTGTAGAAGCTTTATAATTTTTGCTTATAAATTTGGGCCTATTATCCTTAATTATTATTTTTTATATGGCATTACATGATGAAGATTTGTTTTTTATATGAATATCCTGTTATTTCAGCTCTATTTGTTGAAAATACTTTTCTTTCTTCCATTGAATTGATTTTTTTTTTTTTTGCCTTTTTCAGAAGTCTTTTGAACATATAAGGGTGAGTTCATTCTGGAGTCTTCATTCTGTTCCAATGCATTATTTTTCATTTCTTACAGCAATACCAAACTATTTTGAATATTGTAGCTTTCTAGGAAGTTGTCCAGCTGCAGTCAGATAGTATTAATAGTTAACATTTTCTGGGTTTTTTTTTTTAGGTCCTTAGCCTATTTATATAAATATTAGAAATAGCTTGTCAATTGCCACAGAGAAGTTGGGCCTTTCTTAGGTTAGCAAATTTTTCCTTTATCATTACTTTGAACACACAGTAGATTTTTTTTCTGTCTGTAACTCTTATTAATCAGAGGTTGAAGTACCAGGCTCTCTCTCTCTCCCCTATTTTCTTTCATAGTTTAAATTATTTAGGGTTTTTGTAAGAGTTCTGGGTGACTTTCTCAAATTTATTTTGTAGTTTACAGATTTGATTTTTCTGTGTTTTTAACTACCTCGATGGTGGCTTTAATTTTTTTTCCAACTAATTCTTAATCTTAGATTTCTCCCTCTTACTACGCTGTCAATTCAGTGGTCCCTTGAGTTATGCTAATACATGGATTAGATATTTCCTAAAGGTTATTTGATTCTGGTAGCAAATTAATATCAGAGGCAACTGTGTTCTTCCTCAAAAGGAGGAAGGAGTCAGGGCTATTTTGTTTTTTATTTTTAACCTAGCATTGTGCCTGACCTATGGTAAATATTCAGCTTCTGTTGAGTCAAAGGAAAGTGTAATTTTTCTAAGTGCTTCCTTTTATTTATACTTCCCAAATTTTTAGGTCTCATGATTTTTCAGTTTTATTTTACTTCCAGAAGGTTGCCTCTGCTTGCCAACGTTTGTAGGAGTTGAGTGGGTTCTGTTAGAAATTGATATGCATCTTGTTCTCCCCAAATGTTTCACAGAGGTCCTTCAAGTCTAGACAGAAGGATGTATGGAAGAAATGAACAATCAATTCAACAAAAATCTCATAGTAAATTACCAATATGAAAGGATTAGGGAGGGAGCTGGTGTGGGTTATTGTGGCAGGGAGATATGTCTCCACACTACATTGTAGAGTAATTGTGTCCCATATTCCATGTCCCTATTTCTTAGATGATTTGGTTCTGCCTGTGCTAGAAGAAAACCATGGAGCCTTCTAGGGTTGGCCAGGTCCTGTGCTGTCAGTCTAGAAAGATAAAAAGAGGAAATCTACCCATAGTCATGTGTCCTACCCCCATTTCTGGATGCTCTCTCTAGTTAATAAGGGTTGATTGAAGTATCCTCTTACTTATTGCCTACTATTTTGATCCCCACAGGTCCTTTCCATCCTTTTTTATTTCTGGTCTGGAAAGATGGAGGTCTCTTCTAAGGTCCTATGTTAAGGCAGCATGTCCAATTCAAGTATTCCATTGATCACTTCAGTAGGAATTTGGAAGGAAAGCTAGACTAACATGCTCATGGTAGACTTCTTTCCCAGAAGTCACACAGACTCTAAATGCCCTACTCCAGCACAACATATTATTTAATAGCTTTTGAAATAAGCATTCACTTTTCAACCTCCTTTGCACCCTTAGCTGTGCTAGAATAACTGAGAGAAGAGTGTTCCTCTGCCCCAGACTTAAAAATATCATTCTCCTAATGATAGGACCCATGTTTTCAACCAAGTATTGTCTGATTACATAGCTTGAAATGTCCCCTACCAAATGTTTTGTTTTTCTTCCATAAACTATTATTTTAATTCCAAAAACACAGATACAGATAAATCAGTGACCTCTGCCACAGAAATGTACATTCAGTGACATTTGTCTGATGTAGTAGGAAAGGAAATAGTATACTTTGCTAGGTTTCTTCAGTCAAGGAAGGTTGAATGTCAGTACATTGGAGTTCTAGTTGTTTTTCTGACTTTTTGGCTCCTTTAGTACATATGTGCCTGAGGCAGTAACAGTAGCAGCAGCAAAATAAAATGACTGTACTTTGCATAGAATGAAAATGTCCCGTACAGATTCATCATAGATAACTGTAGATTGGTTGCCTTGTAAATTTTTTTTAGCTAGAAAAGTTTCTATTTTTATGATGCTATAGAACTGTTCTGCCATCAGAGGGGTTCCTGAGAGCAGATGCACTTCATTATCAGTTTCCAGCACCAACAAATTTAAACAATTAGAACTTAAGCTTGGCAATTTAATCACTTGACAGCTAAAGAAGATTGCATATTGCAAGGAGACCAATACATCTATTTTATGTGGCAAATAGATAGTCTTATTTGCCATGATTCACTTACCTGCTGTTTTGTGTGAACAGTCTTTGTCAATTGATGGGTGACACAGCTGCTCAGCTAACACCAAACAGGTATTTACCGTTTTACCACAATATTCAGTGGCAATCTTTGTGCCTTGTATATACAAAATTTCATGCAGATAAAATAAAGATCAATCAATAAATATTTATTGAACCCTCTAGATTATGTTTGGTGGCTTTCTGGACCCAGTGAGGATATAAAAATGCATACAGTAAAATATGGTATTTAGGGGATAGTTAGAGAAGAAATCATTTATATAAGAAATCTGTATAGCCTTATCTGTTCTACCGCATTTTAGTAAGTTAAGTTCAAGTGTAGGTTGGAATTCTCTTTATGTGGGCCCTTTTAAAAAGTCAATAATCTTTGTCTCTGGCCAGCCTTTAAAAAATAGAATTGGACATTTGTGTTTAACAAGTAAATGGAACTGATTTTACTCATGGGCTAGACCTTATTGTTTGACTAGTGAATTGAGCATATCAGGCGTTATACTAGATAAGTGATCCCTACACTTAGGTGGGTTCTATTTTAGTGAGTGAAACAAGTAAACCAATAATTATAGTGTGATACATGGTTTATTATAGGTCTACAGACCTTTTTCTATGGGCACACCACCTAACTTAGTTTAGATTATTAGGAAAGGTTCCTCAGAAGCAGGGGTAGTTGAGCTATGTCCTGAAAGTTGAGAAGATTGTGCTCAGGATTTCAGCATTTGCCACCCACTCCTGGATCTCAGGCATTTGAACATACTCTAGTTTTTCCTGTCTTAAGAGAAACCACCCAAGTCCTCCCAGGGTCCTCTAAGACCTTCCAGCTGTTGCCACAGCAGGCTTCTCCACTTCAAAGCCAAACTTCCCTATTTCCCACTGACTCTTCATTTCAGCACAATCTGCTTCCACCCACACCACTTCGCTGATTGGCTCTCGTCAAGACCACCAAGGACCTAGACTTCAAAGGACAATATTCAGTTTTCACCTTACTTGAACTCTTTTGGTATATTTTGTCAACTCCTCATTCTCGATAAACATGCTTTTCCTTGCCATCTATGAAACTAAAATTTCCTGATATTTATATTACCTTTTGCTACTTCTCATTTTCCTTTAGCAATTGCTCCTTCTCTTTAATCTCTACGTTCTGAAGCTCCTCATGGCCACATCCTAGGACTCTCTTCTCTTGTTTCACTGGGCAATTTCATTCACCCAAAGAAACTCACATATTATGTGTGTGTTTAATATTGTATCCCAGACTTCTCTTCCCAGTAGTATGAATTGTGTTGGGTCCCTCACCTTAATCTCTGAGATGGTGGGTGGTACTTATGGGTGTGAATTAGTCACAGCCTGTTTGCTTGAGTTGGAAGATGCTATGATGATCTATGGAGTTGTTCTGCTTGTCATTGGCTGGTGTTTGTGTGAAAGAGCCAACTTCTTTTGTGCCTGTGGTAGGCTCTGGTCCCCCAGGTGGAGTACTTGAGTGCCCCAAGCTTTAGGAGGGACCCTGTAGCTCCCAGGAGTTTGCTTGATCTCTCTCCCACCACTGAAGTGGGGGGAGGAGCAACGCCGTTCATGGCTAGGTTGAGGAAGCCTGAAACGCTTTGTTCTGCAAAGACTCTGCAGGGCTCAGAAGTTGCTTTTCTGGCCACCAGGGGGAGGCACAGGTGGGAGAGTCAGGACAAGCTCTCCAAACCAGGAAGTTTGTTCACAGGGGAGGGGCCTAAATGCTTGAATGCCAAGGTCTCTGACTGGGATCTTTCCATTCTTATTTGGTAGCACAGTGTTTTTTGCCTGGAGGGATGGACACTTTCCCAAATTGCCGCACCTTGGACACCCACAGAACACTCCCATCAGATCAGTCCACGTGATCTGAGCCCTTAAAGGGAGAGGTGTCAGCCCCTCTATCTGTGAGGACCTCAGCCTGGAGCATGCACCTACTGGAGAGAAGAGACCACTTGTGAACTTCTTGGCACAAACTGCTCTCCCTGTTGTAATGAGTGGGGGGAGGTGCCACAGCACCAGGTCAGCTGGCACGCCTTGCTGCGAGGCATTTGGTTGCCATGGGGCCAGGGACTAGGCTATTCCTCTGCAAATGCCACACCTGTATGCAGTATAACGGTTCTCCAGTGGGGGGGGATGGGTGAGCTCCCAGATCCTTGTTCCTCAGCAACCCACCACATTCTCCCGTAGGATATATCCGTGTGGGCTTCCTTGCCACCTGAGTCCAGCTCTGAGACTTCTCCCCTGCTTCCTCCTTCACCACTCTCATGTCTGGGGGCCACTAGGACCAGCTTGCTCATCTAAGCCACTGGTGTGTGACCCCACCTGAAAGAAGGTGCCATTTACTAACTTCTCAGCTCAAACTATTCTCGTGGCTTTAATGGGTGGGGAAGGGGCTATGGCTCCTGATCAGCCCAAGCTCAAACTGCTTTCTCAGTTGTAGTACTTAGGGGAGGTACAGGGGAGGAAGTGTCTGCATGGAAGACAGCTGGCACTCTGGCCTCTTGTGGCACTCTCCCTGGGAGAATCCCTCACGGCCTGCCCTAACTCTTGGGGCTCACTAGTTCACCCCACTATTCCTTACTTGCCACCACGCCTGGGCTCGTGGAGAGTGGAAAGCCTTCTATGAGCTTAGTGGCCTGCTGTTCACTGAAGGTGCGTAGAGGGGTAAGAGAATCCCCCCTTACCCTTTTACTGGGCTCTGAGGCTCTATGGGTTGATCCTAGCTATCTTCTCCTCTTTATCTTCTTCTTTCTCAGCTTTGCAGTTTTTCTGTGTGAGTTCTCCAGCTGTCTCTGTCGTCACTCTCTGTGATCCACACTTGAGCTGCGTCTCTTTTCCCTTCTCCTCAATCCGATATCCAGCCTTCTTGCCAGGACAGTCTGACAAGTGATGTCTCTAGTCAGCTGTCTTGGTTCCCCTCTCTCTCACTGCTATAGCCTTATCACCTACACTATTGTCTGTCATATAGACAGCACTCTGTAAATAGTTATTGAAACAAACTGAATTAATTGGCTGTTTTGATATTGTATACATACTATTTCATTTCTCTTCTTGGCTTAGAGCTTAGTGGGTATTTAGTACTAATGGAGTTTCTAGCCATTATGGAATGTATGTGATAGAAGAAACCCCAGCATCCAAATATTACAAGTTCTTTATAACACATTATCCATTTGGCTGTGGTTTGCTTAGTCATGTTCAAAGGTCTGTGATTTGTTTCTCTGCTTATCTCTTAGGCTGCCTTAGGCTGATGTTACAAGAACTTTAAAGCAATCATCTCTGGCAGCTGAGCTCTTGGCTGGTCATCTTCATACTATTAAGAGATACTTGTCCTGATAAATATCAGAACATAGGGAAGAAGTTATCAGCTCTCTTGGCTTTCTAATACATAAGGGAGGAAATTGATATGGTTCAAAAAGATGACTCTATGATATGTGTGTCTTTAAAAAAAATTTTTTTTTTTATAGTTTGAACTGTACTTGAAGTATTCTAGTATTAATAGTTTGGGTAGAAAAAAATTAACAGTGATAGTAATTTTAATGCTCATAATTACTAAGGACTCAATCTTACTTCCTGGCAGTAGTAAACTTTTACATTATTGCAACAATGCAAAAATAAAGTTTCTTTTTTTTTTATTAGCTATAGTACATGAGCCATAGATGGGAAAAGATTCCAGGTTTTTCTTTTTACTCCAAAGAAAGCAGAGATTTAGATACAGAAATCACCCATTATGAAACACTTTGGGTCAAATCAAGGCTCTAACATACACAGTAATTTATTGCAGTCAGCGGGTTTCATACTGATGATGTGAGTGTGATTGCAGTCCCTTAGCATCAGTGCTGTAATGGTTTCTCCACATACCAAAATGTTTAGCAAAGCTGCTTGTTTCTGTACACTTTTATCATATGCACATGGGGATGGTCAACTGTGAGTTGAGCAAATAAAGATTTTCATAACTCAATTGCATTTGACTTTATTAACTTTAATTTATGAAATAGAGATTTTGTTTAATTGGAAAAAGAGAGACCTCCTTTTGGAATATTTGTTCAGTGGTATAAATAAAAAGTAACCTCAACTGCAATTTTGTCAATAACAAAAGTATATCATAAATCTAAACACTGCTGTTTTGTTCTTCTTTTTAGGCGGTGTGGCATGAACCTCAGAATGAAAACCAGCATGAAAATATTATTTAAATACTACTGAAAGGCCTCATACCACTCTTCCAGCATCATATAAAACTAAGGCCTGACCTTTCCATGCTCATTAGACTCTGCTATGTCTCTTTGTGCAACACTGGGGCTTCCATTTCTGCCAGTGTGGCCCAAGTGGCCAAGCAATCTCCCTGTAATTTCTTCTCACTTCTGTTACTGCTGAGTAGGGATTATATTTGGCCAACAAAGTGACTGAATTTCAAAAAGCTCCAAGTGGGAGGCACATGAAGTAATGCTGCTTTTCTCATAGGAAAGCTTCAACAGAATCCAAGATTAAGGATGACTGGCAAGTGATTGGGTAATGTAATTGAAAGTGCTGATGGTCACATTAGCTAGAATGCATTTTTGGCTTTGTAACAAAGTCCAAAATAACAATGGCTTAAAGACAGAAGTTCATTTATTTTACAAGAATAGTCAAAAGGTAAGCAGATCAGGGCTGCAGGCTGCGCTTTATCCAGGACTCACACTCCTTCTACACTGTTGCTCTGCTATTTTTAACTTGTGGCCTCCATCTCATGACCTAAAAGAGCTGCTTTAGCTTCTTGTCTGCCTTCCCACCATCATGTCTGCCTTCTAGCTGGAAGTAAGGGGCAAAGGTGAAGTGGAGAGAATGCTTCTTTCTGTTAATATCATGACACAGAAGTTTTACCCATCATTTCCACTCATATTGCATAAGTCAGAACTTAGTTATATGAACCAACCTAGCTGCAGGAAATTTGAGAAAAGAAGTCTGATTGAGTGACCTAACTAAAATCAAGGGTTTTGCCATTAAAGAAAAAGAGAAGAATGAATTTGGGGAGATAACTGCTATTGCTACAATCACTGCTGATAAAAGCAGGGTATAGAGAAATACTATAGTACAGGGCTAAGTAGATAATTATCCTTTAGTCCTGGCAACCTTAAGTGTACAAGATACAGAGGCCCATTATGGTTAACTAAAATTGAAAATGTATTTTCTAGATGGGCATCAGTTAGATCACAGAATTGATGAAAATGTTGGAAAACCAGGCACAGAACTAGGCTCAAGATGCAGCCACAGACATACCCAAATCACACAGCAGAATGCTCTGCTTATAATTGTGCCACCGATGATACCACTGTTGGACTCTTAGATTCTTGATTCTTTTGCCAGCATTATCACTGGAAAATAGGTACTGGATGCTACCAAAGCTGGAAACTAAAAACTGTCTCTCCTTCAAATCCTTATGCAAGACTCAAAATCCCAGATAGCACACCAGATTTGTTGAGCTTAGCACATGAGTCTGCACCCTGGTTGCCAGGGGGCTAGGAGTACAAGTATTTGGCCTTCTAGACATTGGCAACTCTGTCTCCCACAGAGACTGACTCACACAATTATAGACACAAAGCAAAGAAAGGGGTTCATTTTCTGAAAAGCCATTTTGAAAAGTGCCAAAATGTGCATTACATAATGACCAACATATTTTTCAAATTGGGCAAAAATAGCATAAATCCTTAAGTGTATGGTGTCTGAGTTAGGAAAACCTAGGTTCTAGTCATTGTTCTATAAAATGGGAGTATTAATAATGCCTATTTTCTAGAGTTTTGTAGATAGCATATGTAAAGTTGTTGAGGAATAAATTGAGGAAAATAATAAGAGAAAAAGGGGATACATATATATACACACTGACTTCTAAATTTAGTTTAAGATTTTTAAATACTTTCTTCCTATCTATGCAGTCTTAATATCATTCATTCATCTAGTATTATTAACGGATTAGCAATTATTTCAATTTAGCCGGCCAATAAATATATGCTGATTGTTTCATGAAAATCCTGGAACACTATAGAAAAACCACCCCCCAAACTGAGAGGGAACTGAGAGACCAAAGAATGACTCAAACAAAACCAGCTTGATGAGTTTATTAGAGGTTACTTACTAGGGCGCCTGCTCCCTGGTGGCACAGGAATTTCTTCCATAGGAGCTTCTTTCCAGCAAAATCCTTGTCTACCCACAGTGTGGTATTACCTTAAATCTCTTCCTAGAGAGTGATACAAAGTTTTTACATCGTATCTTTGCTTGTTCACAGTGAAACAAATCACGCAGGTGTAGTACCATCATCATATGCTATCAAGCAACCCATGTTATGATATCACTAGGCAGGGATTTTAGTATTACAATTAGCTAAAGGGCACCATAGGACAGCCAAAGCTGCTCTAAAGCAGTCAGGGCCAGTTTTGAGCTGGCTGTTTTGGGGCAAGGAAGTGCTAGACACCACCCGCCCCCCAAGTAGTTATCTTGGTACCTGCCTCATTTACTTTGTAACAGTTTTGCTGAGCACTCCAGGCTAGCACAGTGTTCCTGTTATGTGGTAGAGAACCTGCATTTTCCCCTCACTGATACTCTGAAATTAATTTGAAATCCTATAATCAGCAAGGTTGACAATTGGGCCTCTTTCGTGCTCATCTTAAACTTACCCAGATTTATAAACTGGGTTAAGAAAACATTGTACATTACTTTTTACAATGGATAAAAGGAAACTTGTCCCTACAATCTGAAAGTACAAAGAATAACATCTCAAACACATATCTCCATAATAGTTCTCCAAAAATATTGGTAAGTGAATGGCTTTTGTTTCTTTCTCTCAGAAGTGAATTTTCCTTGACAATACATTTGCCCTGATAATACAGGCATTTGAAGCTCGATTATTTCCACCAACCGCTTCAAACTTTCACCTCCAAAAAACATTGTAAGCAGCATTAAAAAGAATGACAAAAGCAGACTTAAATATCTCTGTAGGCTGCCAAAAATACAGGTTGGGTGGTGTTCAGCACCTGGGAAATTCGTTAAGACCATATGGACTGACTGTCAAAAGTTCAGTATACTAAAGAAGAAAACTCCCTGCAGTGACAGCATTAAATTGAAAAAAAATTATGAACAGTGGCTCTAGGGGATTACTGTGATCATTCAAAAAGCTGCAGTTTCTGCTGCTAACAGAGAAATTACAAACTAAATTATAAACTCGTGCATCAGGCAACCAAGCAAAGAGACAGAACTGGAAAGAATTCTTTGGGAAAATGAGATCAACATCCTTTTACTTGACTGTATAGTTCTTAGTAGTTTTAGATTTACATACGTTGTGAAATGCATATAAAGGGGTGAAATCAATGTAGTAAAATAAAAATTATGCTTTTTTTGCTTGATTTTTGTTATTTAAAAGGAAGATTACTATTTGTCAAAATGTCTATATTAGTAAAATTAACACAAATTATGAATCATATAAAATTATGAAAATATTTTACAGTAACCTCAGATAGTTTTTCAAAATTAGAATTTGCACACTGCTTTTCAGTAATCATTTTTGAGCTTTATGAACAAGAGTAAGCTCTATAAATATTGCTTTTATATTAATATGTTTCTAAGGTAAAATTAATTTTATTCATTTTCTTTAGATGAAAAGAAACCTGAAAATTGATGTAAGAGCTCCATCTACCCACCTACCTATTTATCTTTCTCTCTTCCCAAGTTCCGCATGATGGTATGAAAAGATTGGAAAATAAATCTGCATTTGTTAAATTTATGAGACTATAAGAATATTATAATGTCATATATTGGCCAAGTGAACCTAAGATATTATTATAATATTTATCTCCTATCAAAGAATAGAGGAAAATTATTTAAAAATTTGTAAAATGAAGGGGAAAATTATAAAATGAAAAGAGGCAACATATATAATAATGTGTTAGAAGAGGGTTTAAAATTGTTTTTATTTGATCAGCCAACATTTATTGAATGATTTTCATATTCCAGATACTATATTAGGAATTGTGACAATGGAAGAAGCAGAAAAAGTATAACTCTCCAGTTATACTTCATGAAACAAATTATGATGATACAAGTGCAACAAATGAAACATGTATGGCCACTAAAGTGATACAGAAAAATAAATGATTAATTCTAGGTAGAATTTAGGACAGTAATTCTCAGAGTGTGGTTTCCAGGCTAGCTGTATCAGCATTACCTGGGAATGAGTTAGAAACTCAAATTTTCCAGTCTTATCCTAGATCTAGTGAATAAGAAACTCTGGGACTAAGGCCCAGCAATCTTGTCTTAACAAGTGCTCCAGATGATTCTGATACATGCTAATATCTGAGAATAACTGATTTAAGAAAAAAGTATATATGAAGAGGATATGCTTAATCAGGATTTTGTAGGATGAATAAGAGTTTTCCTGGATTATTAGAGGATATGAGAAACATATTTAGGCTTGTTTGAGAAAATAATATGAAAAGTCAAAGAGGTCTAAAGAGTATTATTCTGAGAACTAAAATTGTCTGAGTATATCTATGTGAAATGTGAAAGTAGTACAACATAATTCCTCCCATTTTTCAAACTTACAATTCTGGAATAATCTTTTGATGCTTCATTTTTCACCTTATTTCCTGAATGAATCACCAATTTCTACCAATTTTTCTTTTTTTTAAAAATTTTTTTATTTCAAAAATTTTGTGGAGTTCTAGTGTTTTTTGTTATGTGGATAAATTATATCATGCTGAAGTCAGGGCTTTCCATGTACCCATCACTGGAATAGTGTATGTTTTACTTGATAGATAGATTTTTATCCCTCACCCCTCCACCTTCCTCCAATGTCCATACTGCTTTTTATGATCATATAAAAGGAGCTTTGTTTTAGCTCCCACTTATAGGTGAGAACATGTAGTGTCTGTTTTACCATTCTTGAGATACCTAGGATATTGGTCTCTCGTTCCGTCCAAGTTGCTGCACAAGGCATAATTTCATTCCTTTTTATGGCTGAGTAGTATTTTGTGGTATGTATATACTACATTTTCTTTATCCACTCATCAGTTGATGTGCACTTAGGTTGATTCTACATCATTGCTATAATGAATTGTGCTGGGATAAACATTCAGGTACATGTGTCTTTTTGATAAAATGACTTCTTTTCCTTTGGGTAGACACCCAGTAGTGGGATTGCTGGATTGAATGGTAGGTCTACATTTCGTTCTTTGAGGAATCTCCATACTGCTTTGCATCATGGTTGTACAAGTTTTACATTCCCACCAACAGTGTGTAAGTCTTCCCTTTTCACTACAACTGCACCAAAATCTCTTGGTTTTTGACTTTTTAATAATGGCCATTCTGGCAGGGGCAAGATGGTATCTCATTGTGGTTTTAATTTGAATTTCCCTGATAATTAGTGATGTTGAGCATTTTTTCATATGTTTGATGGCCATTTGTCTATCTTCTTTTGAAAAACTGCTGTTCATGTCTTTTCCCCACTTTTTAATGGGATTGTTTTTTTCTTGCTAGTTTGTCTGAGTTCTTTGTAGATTCTGTATATTAGCCCTTTGTCAGATGTATAGTTCGTGAATATTTTTTCCCATTCTGTAGGTTGTCTATTTGTTGATTATTTCTTTTTCTGAGCAGAAGCCTTTTAATTTAATTTAGTACCATTTGTTTATTTTTGTTATTGCTCTATTTGCCTTTGGGGTCTTAGTCACAAATTCTTTGCCTAAGCTGATGTCTGAAAGTGTTTTTACTACATTTTCTTCTAGAATTTTTATGATTTAATGCCTTAAATTTAAGTCTTTTATCCATCTTGAATTAATTTTTGTATGGCAAGAGACAGGGGTAGCTATCCAATTTTCCAGCACCATTTATTGAATAGGGCTTGCTTTCCCCAGTGTATATTATTGTCTGCTTTGTCAAAGATCTGTTGATTGTAGGCAAATGGTTTTATTTCTCAGTTCTCTATTCTGTTCCATTGGTCAATGTCTCTACTTTTATACCAGTCCCATGCTGTTAGGTAATATAATTTTAAGTCAGGTAATGTGATGTCTCCAGATTTGTTCTTTTTACTTAAGATTTCTTTGGCTATTTGGGCTCTTTTTTTGGCTCCAAATGATACTTAGAATTATTTTTTTCTAGGTCTGTGAAACAGGATGTTGGTATTTTGATTGGGATTACATTGAATTTATAAGTCACATTGGAGAGTCTGGACATTTTAACAATGGTGATTCTATCAATCCATGATCATGGGATGTTTTCCCATTTGTTTGTGCCATCTCTGATTTCTTTCATCAGTGTTTTGTAGTTCTTCCTGTAGAAATCTTTCACCTGCTTGGTTAGGCATATTCCTAGGTATTTTATTTTCTTTGTAGCTATTGTCAATGGTATTGAATCCTTGATTTGACTCTCAGCTTGACTGTTATTAGTATATAGAAATGCTACTGATTTGCGTACATTGATTTTGTAACCTGAGACTTTGCTGAATTTATCAATTCCAGGAGTCTTTTGGTGAAGTCTTTAGGGTTTTCTAGATACAAGGTCATACCATCAGCAAACAGGGATAGTTTGGCCTCCTCTTTCCTGATTTAGATGCTCTTTATCTTTTTCTCTTGCCTGATTGATCTGGCTAGGACTTCTATCGCTATGTTGAATAGAAGTGGTGACAGCACTCTTGTCTTGTTTTAATTGATTTATTTAGATCATTTACATTTAATTTTATATATTATATAAATTTATATATAAATATATGTTTAATTTTATATATTCAACCATTAATATGGTTGAATAAATTGATCAGTTGCTAATGGCTTTCTATTTGTTCCATATGTTTTTTATATTGTTCTATTTTTGTGCCCCTTTAAAAATTGTTTTTATGATTACATTTTATCTCCACTATTGGCCTTTTTTTCTTCTTTTTAAACATTTTTATTGATTTCCTTAGGTTTCAAAATATACATCTTTAGTCACAGCTTGCCATCACATAATATTATATTACTTCATGTAAAATGTAAGAATCTTATTACAATATACTCCCAATTATCTGGGTTCTCAATCCTTAAAGCTGTTGTCATGCATTTTACTTATGCAATAAAAACATAAAATACTGATTCTATTGTTTCAGACAGTTATCTTTGAGAGTAAGCAAAAATGAAGAAAATCAGAATTATATATTTGCCTGCATTTATTTGGTTTCCATAGTGCTGTATTTCTTTGTGTAGCTCCAAGAGTCTGCCTGGTATCATTCTTTTTTCTTTCTTTCTTTTTTTTTTTTTGCTAAAAATTTTCCTCAAAATTATTTCCTGTGGGAAATAAATCCTCTCAGTTTTTGTTTGTCTCAAAAATTGTTCTCCTTCATTTTTGAAAGTCATTTTCACTGGATTTAGATTGTAGATTGACAGTTATTTTGTTGTTGGCACCTTAAAATTGTTATGCTATGTTGTTTTGACTTGCATAGCTTCTGATAAGAAGGCTTCTGTACATTTTACCTTTGTTCCTCTGTATGTAATATGTAGCTTTTTCCTGACTAACTGCAAGAATTTCTATCTTTGGTTTTCAGCAGTTAAAGTATAATGTATCTAGGCATTTAAAAAAATATTTATTCTCCTTGGTGTTCTCTGAGCTTCTTATATCTGTGTTTGATATCTTTTATTAATTTTGGGAAATTCCTGACCATTATTTCTTCTAGTATTTTTCCCTGCTTTATCTTTTCTTCTGAGACTCCAATTACATAGAGTTAGGCTTTTTATTATTGTACCACAACTCTTGGAGTCCCTGTTCTATTTGTTTGATGGTTTTTACTTTTTTATCTTTGTGTTCCTGTTAGGATAATTTCTATTGACCTATCTTTAAGTTCATAGATTATTTTCTCAGCTGCCTGGAGTATACTAATTAGCCCATTAAGGGCCTACTCATCTCTGTGACTATATTTTTTATTTGTAGCATTTATATTTGATTCAGTTTTATGGTTTCCAGCTCTCTGCTGAAATTTCCCAATTGTTTATGAATGTTGTCCACTCTTTCTACTGAAGTGGTTACCATATTAATCATATTTTAAATTCTTTGCTAATTGCAGCATATAGGTTATATCTAAGTCTGGTTCTATTAATTGCTTTGTCTTTTGACAAAGTGTTATGTATTCTTGCCTATTTATATTATTTGTTTTGTTTGAATGTTGGACATTTAATGTAGAACAGTAGAGACTGAGAATAATAGCATTTATGCTTGGAAATGTCAACATTTTGCTAGGTTTTAGAATGGTGGTGGATTTTGAGTCAATCTAACCAGTAGTTGAGCGGGGTATGGTTTTGTTACAAATGCCATCCTCAGCCCACCACAGGCTTGAAATTTCTTGTTCTTAGAGTGGTAGCTAGTTTGTTGGAGAATTGTTATCAATATCTGTTCCATCTTCTGCCTTAAGTCTTCCCTTTGTGCCTTTGCCTCAGTCGGAGTCTCTTTCTAAGCTCTTGTCCCTCTCCTAACAATGGACTGCCATTACTTGTTACTCATAATTGCTAGCTTGGTTGTAATGTGTAGGGTGCAAGACGTTCTTTGTTGTACTAGTTCAGCCCCTGAGCTTTAGGGGTGGGAACATTTCAGTGATTCTTCTAGTCTCCCATCTGTAGGAGACCAGTAATCATCTGAGATCAGGATGACTTCTTGCACTATCTGGAGGAGCATAGAATTTTTTCTAGTCCCTTTCTCTAGCTGCATAGGTCTTGAGTTTTTACTCAAGAGTAAATGGTTATGCTGTATCTTCCATCAGCAGTTTAAGGCTTTTGTTATCTAAGAAAGATAGGGAGAAGAATCCAGGTGGAGCTTTGTACTTTTACTCCAGTAGATATTCCCCTCCCTCAGGCCATCTCTATAGGAAAGGCTTTCTTCTAACTTTTTACTTGCCCCAAATCTTTCTTGTTAGTACCTGGAAAGGTCCATGGAAAAGAGCCTGTGTGTGGGTAAAAATTCCCTTTGTGTTTGTGGCTCACAGGGTTTCTATTCTCTCACATTAGGTATCACTTGGCTTTTAGCAATTTGTTAAAAATTTTGGTTGTTTTCTTCTAATCATCTTAATATGTTTTCTAGTGTTTTCTCTAGGTAAGTTAGGACTTATACTTCTTATCTTCTGCCTTTCTTAGATTTTGTGTTTGTTTCCCTGAGATGAAAATTGTGAATTTGCAGATTACTTGACTTTTTTGTTGTTGTTAGAAAGATGGGAGCAACACTCTTTCCAGATTTTTAAATTGAAAAGAGAAGCCTGAATTTAATTTATTTTAAATTATTATTGCACAAGAAAGATGTCTTAGATTAATATGGCTTTGGAGAGATTTTATTTTGTTAAGTTATGCTGGCATTGATTTAAACATTGTTTATTTATATGATATTATATACAATAAATATATAATAAGTATGATTAGAGATACTTGAACATGTATTATAAATATTTTCAGATTTGGAATCAGATAGAGCTGGGTTTGCATCTTAGGCCTGTCATGTTCTTGCTATGTGACTTTGGAAATCTTTTTTTTTCTCTGAATCTGAAGTTTTCTCATCTGTAAAATGGAAAGAGAAGTCCCTACACAATACTGTGCTCTTTAGGATAGTTTAGATCTTGATAGGTAACAGATGCTTGTTAAATGTTTTCTTGATCAGAGATTATTTGGTTACAAAAATAAAAACTTCTTGTTGAGAATAAAAGGAGTTTATCACAACAGGCAAACAATCAGTCCTCTCTTGGGAGAGTGGGGAGCATGTCATTGCAGTTGGAATACATGGACCTTTACTTTTGTGCTCTACCATTAATGTGACTCAACTGCCAATTGGTTTAGTCACCATATTTCTTCAAATTTTGGAATAAAACCTAAAAATTAATGATTCATTTAGGCTTCTGGTAATTGAAGCCATCTGATTCATTCAGTTTAACCTATGCACTTGTTCCTTTTGGTTCAGTTGTTCATCTCTGGGCCAATGTTTGTGACTAGAGTAAAGAAGGAAAGTCAGGTGGTTCAAACGAGGTCCTGGAGACTGGACAAAAGCAGCTTATTTGGGAGAAGCTATGGACAGATGGACAATGACCACTGTCTCTAGTTCTAGACTGATTATTTTTACTTTCCTTTTCAAATAATCTTTACTGAGGATAAAATAGCAAATTATTTAACATCTATAAAAATTATTGAATTAATTTTATAATTCAGCCTGAACTTTCCAAATGAACATGAATCCTTTGCAACCCTGGGATCCCAAGGGTGGGACATCCTTTGCCAGCCTTACCTCTGAGGAAGTAGGATGGTTTTACACTGAAGAACTGAGATGTCCTGCAAGTTAATAGCTAGTGGTATATCATTGTCGAGTGGGCAATTTCATCTGTCAGACCTTGGAGGACAAGTTTTCAACAGTAACACCATGTGGCAGATAGAAGCAACATATTAATATCTGACATTTTATTGTGCACTTTCTATGTATTGTACTGTTCTAATCTCTTTACAAAAATTGACTCATTTAATTCTCACTACATATTTTATAGATGAGGTAACTAAAGTCAAGAGAGTTAGTAAATTACCCAATCTGGAAAGTGACAGAACCAAAATTCAAACCCAGGCAGTCTCTCTGGAGACTACATTATTGGCCACTACACATACTGTAGACATAAATGATCTTTCCAATAGGGAAGAGAATGCAGGTAAATTCCTTGTTGCACTATGTGAATCTCTGGGATTTTGAATGAATCAGAAAGAGAATGGGAGGCCCATGAGGGAGATTTCTTGCTTTTGTTTGCATCACATGGGATGTGACCATACTGATAATAATATTATTGTAGTCTCTAAGTAATTTTCTACATACGCTTTATTTTTCTAATTAGGTATTAACCTTCTTGAGGAAATGGACTATTGCTAATTTGTTTTGTATTCCCCCCTACTCTTTTAAAATACTCTTAAGATCATTGTCCTTGTTGAAGATAATTGGCAAGTGTTCTGTGACAGAAAAATAAGACTCGGCTTAAAAAAATTAGATTTAGGCAAATGAAACTTGGAATAAGACCTAAAAACCGTGGTTTACTTAGGCTTCTGGTAATTGAAGCCTTCAGTTTCACTATTGCTAAGAAATCATTTATAAACAAAATTCTTATAGTTTATAAGTTAATCTCATGAGAAGCAACTTAAGTAAATGGTTTGGATAGTACACATTCAGCCTCCTTCTGCAGATAGAGATGACCAAGTATAGGATGAAAGTGACTATTTGACTATTTGCCAATACAAATCTATTCAGAATAGGGACCAACAGGTAAAATATTGGAAAATTAACTTTCTATGTCCATTTAATTCTTGTGTCTCTTGGGAACATATGACGTAGAACTTGACATCAAGGCCATTTGAAATAGTTCCTTCTAAAATTATAGGGAAAAAGCCTATTATCCTTACTTTTTCTGTGCACTGAAAGGTAATGCCTTCAACTATCAATATACCCAGAATAATGTAGTGTTTTGTGAGGATTCTCAAAAGAATGACCAAGATCAGTGATAGACCAAAAAATCAAAGCATGATCATCTTCTCCAAGAGACAACAGAAATTAGAAAGGGGTACATTTTTTTCAGCATTAAGTTTTTTTAAAAAATAAAAAGTTAAAAAAGAATATAATGTCTTACTATAGATCCTTAGAGAAAGCAGCAAATGTCAGTATGCTACAAAAGAAAAATTTGTTTGAGCTTCTTATAGTACATTATTATTTTCTCATTATAAAAATTATACTTTATTCTTGAAAAGTATACATTTTTCATATTTATATGTAAGTGAAAAACAAAATTATCTGTAACCTCACTATGCAGCAATAACCACTGCCAATATATAATTGCATGTTTTTCTCTATTCTTTTGGATATAGATCTAGATCTACATTTATATATACATATCCTTTCACATCTAGCTCTCTATAGATCACAGAGGTCTCATCATAGCGTATATATTTTATCATGTGTTTTCTCCTATATAAGGCTATACAGTGAAGCATGTTTCCATTGTGGCAGAAATGGCTAGTTGAGTTACAAAGATTTGAGCTCCCTTCCCACAGTGTAGAGTTGTTTTGGGGGAGCAGTTGCCCAGCTAGGGATTGAATTTTCAGCCCCTGTGTAGCCATGTGGGGCCACATTACTGCTTTTGGTAAAGTGTAATGGGAACTGAAGTGATGGGCCAAAGAGATTAAGTATCTGTGTGCCTTTCCCATGCTGTAATTCATTTCCAGAATGAGGTTGCAGGCCACTCTTGAACTTCCTCATGGCCATGAGCAAAACATGACCTCTAGATAACCTGCTGGTCCCAGGAGAAGAATAAAAGACACACGGAGCAGAGGCACCCCAGCTTCTGCATAATGTGAAGCTGCACACTGAAGCAGAGAGGCCCAAGTGACTTGCAAACTTGTGATTAAGTTATAAATGATCATTGCTGTATTGCATTAAGTGTGCTTTACAGAAGCTGATATGTCAAAGTACATATAATTGAGTATACAAAGGGAGATATGTCTCAGAAAGAACTGTGGCTGTTTTATTTCTCTTAGCATAGTGTCTTCTAGGCTCATCCATGTTGTCGAAAATGGCAGGATTTCCTTCTTTTTTAAGGCTGAATGATATTTCATTGTATGTATCTGTGTCTGTGTATTTGTGTATATATATATATATACCATATTGTCCTTTTATCCATTGATGAACACTTAAGTTGCTTCCATATCTTGGCTATTGTGAATAATGCTGCAGCAAATGTGGGAGTATAGATATCTTTATTAGGTGATGATTTCATTTCCTTTGGGTATCTGTTCAGAACTGAAAGAAAAATACTGCATGATCTCACTTAACATGTGGAATCTAAAAGAAAAAAAGAATTTGAATATATAGAAACAGAGTAGAATGGTGGCTTCCAGGGCTGGGGGTGCAGGGGAAATGGGAAGTTGTAGGTTCAAGGATACAAACTTGCAGTTATGAAGAATGAATAAATCTAGAGATCTAATGTACAATATGAGAACTATAGTTAATAATATTGTATACTGGAAATTTGCCAAGAGAGTAGATTTTATATACTCTTACCATAAAAAAGAAAGGATAACTATATGACATGATTGATATGCTAATTTGCTTGATTGGAGTAATCACTTCACTGCATATATGTATATCAAAACATCATATTGTATACCTTAAACATGTACAATGAAAAATTGAGAATGTGATTTTTGATAATCGGCTTTTATTAGAATCAAATACATGGAAAACCTCCAAAGTTAATGAGAAAATTGTATTGGCAAAACAACCTCAGCCTAGACTAAAAGAAATTGAGACAATATGATATGTAAAAATGACCTCTTAAGATTCCGTAGGCAGGAAACAGGCTAAGAAAGCTACTCAGGATTCAAGAATAGTGTATTCTCTACTGCCTACAGAAGAGAATGTAAAAGAAAAAATCTCCACCTGTACCCACAGAGGGCTTTGTCAACAGTGCTAGAAAACGGTGTACTAGACAGAGACTCCCTGGGGTCAGATCTTGGGCCAAATCAAGGAACATATTTTATTTTTCCCTCAGAAGAAAATGGCAGCACATTTACAGTGGGCCTTCAGAATTGCTATGGACCAGTGATTGATTGCCATGTGCCTCTCATTCTTTCCTTTTTCAAAGGGAGTGTTTATTGTGGGTATCCCTTCCCTGTTCACTTTTGTATTTTAGATGCAACAAGGGAAGATAACTTTAGATCATGGGTCTCTGGGTCAAGTGGACACACCTCAGGATTTCAGGTAGGCCATGCCATTTTGGACTTTGAACCTTATGTTACCAAGGGATGAGACCTTTTTAGAGACTTTGGGTAGGGGTGAGTGTAATTTGCATAGGAAAGGAATATGGGTATTTATAAGCAATAGGGAGGACTGTGATAGATTAGACAATTGTTTAGAAATATTTATTTTCTTTCCTTATCTCCACCCTTCCATAAGAGAAGTGCTCTTCTCTGCATATTAGCCTGGCCACATGACTTGGGCCTGGCCATTGGACTTGCCTTGGCAAATGGTACAGTAGTAGCTTTGATGCAAGCAAATGCTTGAGTTGTGAATCTTAAATTTTTGTGCTTCAGCCTTTGTCACAAGAATAACAAGCCCCAGGCAATCCATTGGTCTCGAGGACAAGATAAAAGACATGTAGAAGAAAACCACCCTGGTGATTACCACCTGATACAAAGCTACCACAGGTCACCTATAAAATTTTGAGCAAGAAATAAATCTTGTTTTTGTATTCTGCATTAGTTTGAAGTTGTTTTGTGACATACCTATGTGGCTTTGTCCCTTACCCTCTTCAAATTTTTGCTAAAATGTCACCAAGGGACTGACTCATCCTATTTCAAATGAGAACCCTCACTCCAGTGCAGCATGCTCTATCCCTCTTCCCTGCTATATTTTCATCCATAGCATTTGTCACCTTCTAATACACTATATAACTTACTCATTTTGGGAGTTTGTGGTCTGTCTTCCCCATCTACAATGTAAGTTCTATTAGGTTAGAAATTTGTGCCTTTTTCTTTATTGCTGTATACTCAATACGTAGAACCTTGCCTGACACATAAAAGATACTCAATTTTTATTAAATGAATGAAATAATTTACATACAAATAGAAAAAATATAAAAAAGAAGCACAGAAATATTAATGGTGGATATTCTCCAGTTTCCATGAACATGAGTCATTTTCATTTTCCTTATATTTTCTAAATTATTCATAACATATATAATTAAGGAAAACAAAGGTATTTTTAAAAATTATTTTAAGTAGACATAGAAATCTCAGTTTTTTCCTGTTTATTATAATATTGAGATCATCCATTTATCAGTAAGCATAATTTTTGTCCCAATATATCTTGTGGCACAAGGATCTGTGGGCAGAGGAGGCTCAAAGCAGAAGGCAAGTAGGTCAAGGAGAGAAATTTGAGAAGCTGAGAGTTGAGAAAAGAGACTGGGTAAGGGAGTTAGTTACATCCTAGAAATCAGTTCCATTTGTCTCTGCATGAATCTGGGCAAACTTTTTTTTTTTAATCCTCCTCTGTGTCAAGCTAAAGTATTGCTAAGTATTCCCATTTCTAATTATCTTGAATTTTAAGAGGAATTCAAATTATACTACTTGTTTAGACATTTTAATGAATTTTATTATACCTACACATTTATAATAACGGTACATTAAGGAATCTAATAAATAAGCCTTTAGTTAAGAAATGTTGTTGTCTTATTCTGTAGGGTAACCAGTCAGAATATTGATACAGTTGTAACAATTATATCAGCAACAATAATAGTAGAATAGTCTGGTATTTGGTGGATTTTTGAGCTGTATTAATTTTGGAAGTTGCTTCTTCTAGATTGAATGATAGCTTTAAGTCTGAGACTACCATGCAACAGAAAAAGATGTTCTGATGTAGGGTGAGAGATGCTAATATTTTAACCTCCTCCCATGAATCAGGAATATCCTTAATGGCATCTAGAATGTTGAATCCTTTCCAGAAAGTTTTCAATTCACTTTGCCCTAATCTATCAGAGGAATCTATGGCAGCTATATCCTTATGAAAAGTATTTCTTAAATAATAAGACCTGAAAGTCAAAATTACTTCTTGATCCATGGGCTGCAGTATGGATGTTGCGTTAGCAGGCAGGAAAACATTAATCTCCTTATATACATCTTTATCAGGGCTCTTGGGTGATCAGGTGCATTGTCAATGAGAAGTAGTGTTTTGAAAGGAATCTTTTTATGAGCACTAGGTTTCAACAAAGGGCTTAAAATATTAAGTAAACCATGCTATAAGCAGATGTGCTGTCATCCAGGCTTTGTTGTTCCATTTACAGAGCACAGGCAGAGTAGATTTAGCGTTCTTAAGGACCCTGGGATTTTCAGAATGGTAAATTAGCATTGGCTTCAACTTAACGTCACCAGCTGTATTAGCCCCTAATGAGAGAGTCAGCCTGTTTTTTTAAGCTTTGAAGCCAGGCATTGACTTTTTTTCTCTAGCTAGGAAAGTCCCAGATGGCGTCTTCTTCTGATATAAGGCTGTTTCATCTGTATTGAAAATATGTTGTTTAGTGTAGCCACTTTCATCAATTATCTTAGCTAGATCTTCTGGATAACTTGCTGTAGCTTTCCCACCAGCACTTTCTGCTTGACCTTGTACTTTTAGATTATGGAGATGGCTTCTTTCCTTAAATCTCAAGAACCAACCTCTGCTAGTCTCAAACTTTTCTTCTGAAGCTTCCTCAGCTCTCTCAGCCTTCATAGGATTGAGATTTGGGGCCTTGCTCTGGATTAGGTTTTGGCTTAAGGGAATGTTGTGGCTGGTTCGATCTATTCAGAGCACTAAAACTTTCTCCCTGTCTGGGGCCGGGCGCGGTGGCTCACGCCTGTAATCCTAGCACTATGGGAGGCCGAGGT
>VBSM01003169.1:883509-909538 GCA_008086735.1 Cheirogaleus medius
AAAAAAAAAAAAACAAGAAAAACCAAAAAAACTTTCTCCCTGTCTGTAATAAGGCTGTCTGACTTTCTTATCATCCATGTGTTCACTCGAGTAGCACTTTTAACTTCCTTCAAGAACTTTTCCTTTGCATTCACTACTTGGCTAACTGGTACAAGAGGTCTAGTTTTTAGCCCATCTTGGCTTTTTAGCATGACTTCTTCACTAAGCTTAATCATTTCTAACTTTTGATTTAAAGTGAGAGACATGTGACTCTTCCTTTCACTTGATCATTTAGAGGCCATTGTAGGGTTATTAATTGGCCTAATTTCAATGCTGTTGTCTTAGAGAATAGGTATGCCTGAGGAGAGGGAGAGAAAGAAGGGAATGGCTGGCTGGTGGAGCAGTCAGAACACATTTGTTGAGTAAGTTTTCCATCTGATATGAGTGCAGTTTGTGGCACCCCAAAACAATTACAATAGCAACATCACAGATCACCATAATATATGTAATATTAATAACAATGAAAAAGCTTGAAATATTGCAAGAATTACCAAAACATGACACAGACATCAAGTGAGTTGTTGTTGGAACAGTGGTACCAATAGACTTGCTCCACACAGGGTTGCCACAAACCTTCAATTTGTAAAAAATGCAGTATTTGCAATGTGCAAATAAAATGAGGTATGCCTGTATAGCATAGGGGTTAAGAGCATGGGAATTTGGAGTAATATGGAATTCAATTTGAATTTCAGCTTTACCACTTACTAGCAGTATTGCCTTGACAAGTAACTAACTTTTCTGGACCTCACTTTTATTAGTTATAAGTGGGAAAAGTATGGATCAAATAAGATGACATTTGTAAAGTGCTCAGTATTGTGTTTGGTCATTAGTAAACACTTAATAAATTCTAGCTGCTATTACTCCTATTGCTACTTCTACTACTATAATTTTCTTGACTAATATCTGCTTAGTTTGCCAGTAGGCAGGCTGGCAAGCTGGCCTTCTGCGAAATGAAGAGAGGGGGAACTTACAAAAAATAATTTTAAAAATTCCTAAGATTTCCAGCTTTACACACTAAGTGATGACTGTTAATTGTATTATCTTTTTGAAATTTAACAGCAAAGCATTACTGTATAGCTTCCACAATGTCATAAAATTTGGTACATCTTGACCTTGAATGCTATACTATCTCAAGCTGTTCTTTCAGTGTTCTAGCAATCAGTGCTTATCCCGAATCAAAGCTGTGTTGATCAAATCTATCTTTCTGTCTATTTTTTGTTTTTAGAGATGAGGGTCTTGCTAAATTGGCCAGGTTAGATTTGAGCTCCTGGGCTTAAGCCATCCTTCTGCTTCAGCCTCTTGAGTAGCTGGGACTGTATTTTTTATGGGAAGAAAAAGAACCTCGAGCACTATCAGGTTGGATGATTGCAGAAAATTCCCCTAATAAACATGTAAGACATAAAATTCAGTGGATGGACAGCAGAGAGTTATGAAATACCACCATACACTGTAAGAAACAGTGTCAGGGGAAAAGCTAATTCATTCATATTTGCTTTTTATCAGGAGTTCCTCAAATTAAATGTATGTTGATGAGCAATGTAAACATCTCTCCTGTGATACTGAAACAGCTGTCAGCATCCTTGAGGAACCAGGCCCCGCTCCCTCCAAGGCAGGCCTTTGCTGCCCTTCTGGTCTTTTTTTGTTTTTGAATCTAGCCTCATTACATTAATAGCTCGAAACCTTCTCAGGCATGTTAAAAATAGATTGTAAGAGAATTGAATGCAGTGTTTCCCTCCTCCCTCCCACTCCTTTTCTTGACTGTAATATAATGGCACTCCTCAGAAACAGTCCACGGAAATCAGGGTTTTCTCAGTGGCTTGTGTGGGAAGTGCAGACTATTGTGTAAAAGTGTTACAGCCTACTGCTTGGCAGGAAGTCATTTTTTGGAAAAGTTAACTGAACAAACACCTTCCATTGTCTATAGAGGTTGAAACTTCCTTATTTCTGTCTCTAAACCAACACGGTGACTGTGAATATATTTAACCCTTTGTTTCTAGAGTCTCAGGTTTATTGAAGGCTTTTTCCCTCAGTGACTCTTAAACTTTTCTGATTCTCAGACTCCTTGGAGAATTTGGTCGGACAGTAAACTCATGTGTTTCTTTTACAGGGGATCCATGCTTCTTCCCCAACACATACTCCTCAATGTTAAACTGTAGCAGGTCTGAGTAATTAATGATTAAGGGAAACACTAAAGAAATAAAAGGTGAGAATCTCTTTCTTCCATGCCACTATAATGCATATTTCTTCATATTTTTCATTTCTTTCTTTGCAAGTTTACTAAAAAAAAAAAGCGTGAGGTTTTTCTGAGAACTATTTTAAAATCTGTTAATTACTTTTATAGTCTCATTTACTAAAGTGATAATAATACATTGCCTTAGTTTTCCCCCCACTGTATTACAGGTAAAAAAAAATTAATATTATAAATGAGTATACAAAAGAGTTAGACCAGGAAGGCAAAGAAAGAATAGGTTACGTTAACCTGGGGATGACTGTTACCATATTCTCTAAATATTCAAAGGACATTTGTCTTCCAAGATGTGTTAGCTGGAGAATCATCATTTTATCTTGTGTCAAGAGAGAATTTGTGCAAAAAGTCTTTTTTGTTTGGTTTGGTTTTGGCTTTTAAACATCTTTTGGTTCAACTTAAGATCCTAAAATTTAGCTGTTCGACAATAGAATTTTCTGACTTAATAGGATAGTGAGTTTGCTGTCACTGGGAATATTCAAGAGAAGCATAGCATGTTACCTGTCAGGGGTATAATAGAAGGCCTTTCTATTCTCTGTGGCTAGATAACCTCTATCATATCTTTGTATTAGAAATTCTATAAGTTCTAGAAAAGGTTTTTATGAAAAAAAATTTTTAAAAGAAATTCTACAAGTATGAAAGTAATTTAGTTGGTTTATAGGAAGAAAACTAGATATACTTCCTTTCATTTGCTTTTTCTCTATGCTTATGCCCGAGGTAATATACCATTGTGAAGTAAGAAGATCAGGAAGATTCTGCTCTTAGAGGATGTAAGATAAGCTCGGCAGTGATGGAAATTTAGGATTTGAGGGGATCAGAGAGAGAAGGCTTCTTGGAAGAGGTAATGGCTAAGCAGTTAGGGAAAAGAGATCGGGTAAGGGAGCAGGCAAAGCAGACAAGTACAACAGCAGGAAGGAGCACAAGCAGAGTTGAGGGGGACCCACAGGCAGTAACCGTAGCTGGAGGGCGGAGGGCCACACAAAAGGTGGATAGAGAAGGGGTGGAGTAGCTAGTCACTGAGGGATGTGTGGGATATGTTTTATTCTTTAGACGAGAAGTTCTCAAACTGCAGGAATTCTTCTTCAAATGAAAAGTTTTTATGCATGCTTAACATATGTACCAGATAAGGGCAAAACTGCTCTAGTTAGGGTCGGAGTTGGGGCTAGAGTCTCACCTCCTCATCATGCCTCTGTTGCCATCCTTTCAGCTACCCTGGTAGCTCAGATTTGCATTTCCTGTCACCTGGATTATAGCAACAGTCTCCTACTTCCAGTCTTGTCTCCTGTTTCATCTACTCTCCACATTGCACCAGAGAGCTTTCTCAAAGGCAGTTATGATTTTGGCATTCTTCTTTTTAAATTCCTGTAGTGGATCCCAACTGCCTATGGGAACAAACCTAAACTCCTTAGGCCCTGCCTACTGCTTCACTTTCCATTCTTGCCAAGTTCTCCGCCTCATACCTGTACTCAACTTCATGTTCTAGCCATACTGAAAGGCTTGCAATTTGTCTTAACCATCTCTTAGTTATGTTGCTGCTGCTTCCTGGAATGGCCTGCATACCTACACCCCTTTCAACCAGCTCAAAGATCACCTTCTACAGGAGGACTTTCCTAACTTCCTTTCCTCCCAAGTCAATCTGGCTGTCCTTTTCTTCATACCTAACTGTACCCATAGGTACAGATCCTATTACAGCTCTGTGTGGGGCAGATAGGGGGACAGATAGGAGAGATATTAAGAAAGTTGAACTGATAGGATTCAGTCAAGAAATGGATATGGGTGAGGGAAGAATTTGGAGGAGTCTGGGATGGCCCCCAGGTTTCTATCTTGGTTGATGTGTTGTCCTGTCATAGAGAATATAGGAACAGACGGGTTTGGAGAGGGAAAGATATAATGAGTTCTGCTTTGGTGAGTTTGGGTTGCCTGTTGGAGATCCAGGCTGAGATGAGCAGTAGATTGTCAGATGCATGAGCTTGGCTCATAAGAAGAAGATCTAGAGGTATGCATTTGGGGCTCAATGGATAGCCAGTATGTGAATGAAATTATTCAAGATGAGACTAGTGTGAGAAGGGAAAAGAGATGTGGACGGGGTAAAGATGACAGTGGGGTGGAAGAAGATGTCACAAACCATCCAGTTCCATTTTTTCCATCATTTTGGTCTCTGGGACCATGGAGATACCAGTGCAACTTGACAAAAGCTCTGTAAACTGAAAGCCATATGTATGCTATTTAGGGTCATGGGACACTTCAAGGTCCAGTGAGGTGGCAAATCTTATGAACTGCCAGATGATCTATCTTGACTACTACAATGGGGAAATCTCTCTCACTTCATTATATATTATTACATACAATACCAGTACAGTTATGATTCAATATTTTAAAAATGCAAAAAATGGTAATATTAAAATAGGACTTTGAGTTTTGAAGAATTTATTTACTAAAAGTTAATTCCATAAGTAATTTAGAAACTATTGAAGTAGTAATTCTCTGAATATTGTTCTTAGATGTAGCAGTACATTCCCACCAGAAATTATTTTTTTCCAAATTAGTATGTAAACAAACATATAATACATTTTATAGCAAGAGAATATATATATTTTTATATAGCAAGAGAATTTTTTATTTTTTATAGCAAGAGAATATAATACATTTTATAGCAAGTGTGGACATATTATCCCAAAGATTCTCTGTTTTCTTTACCAAGAACAGAAAAAAAATCATCTTAGTTAGTCATAATGAGTGAATAGTAAACATATGATCATAATGTGTAGATGAAGTGGCTTCCTCTTGTGATAGATGAAGGTGAATAGAGAATTCCCTTGATGTCAAATGTGTGGTAAGTTGAGTCATTTGAGCTATCTATGGTGGCTATGTGATTCAGTGTGGCTATTTCTTAAAGCTAACATTTTTTGTGCTCTCTCAGACTTCTTCACTGCAGAAGAACTTTCTTACCAGCACAAGGGGGCTTTTTAGTTTTCCGGACTATTATATGTCACTAAATACTGACCAATTAAAATGGTGCCATTTTCCACATCTGGGTTGTGAAGGCAGATCTCAATTACTTAGGGCACTAGACTCATTTTCTACAAGTGGTCAATGAACAGGCAGGATGAAGGAAGAGGGAATTTGCCTTTTAGCCAGAACAGTTAAATCAATCTTGGCCTGTTGGGTAACTTGCCTCAGCCAGGCCACTCTTATCTCTATGTGGTCAATTAGAGGAAGATCTCATGAGGAAAGAAAAGGAAAAAAAAGAATGATGTAATCTCTCCTACAGGCTCCTTGGCATGATTTATATAAATACTCATTATTACACATGGGGCATATATATTTTATCAGATCTGGGCTTAAATGTAGAGGTACCTTTGTGAGGAAAGAATAATTCAACATGGACTCTGTATTTGTCATATGGAGGTATGAAATATTCAGAGCTCATATAAATTTGGGACACAGGCATATGCCAAATTGTTTTCAAATGTTTATTTTCTACTATCTACCCATAGCTATCTAATTTTGGCAGTAACTATTTTTGTCTTAAAGTGAAAATATGCCTTCAGTTCAAGTAGAAATTATGTGCAATAATTTTCAGTTAATTTTATAATAAGAAATATGTATTAGCATTAGGTAATTATTTTTCATAATTTTCTTTTTAAAACCAAAATTCTATAAAGATGAAACATTTATGCTCTAATCTTCATAGTACTATCTGTTTAATTGTTTATTTTTACAAAAACAAAGATTTACCATGTCACACTTTCAGATATCTTGGGGGAAGAAATTGGGAAAAGTATTTTAAAGCACTGGTAAATATTTTATATATGTTAAAAGTACCTGGCTGGGCGTGGTGGCACACACCTGTATGGTCCCAGCTACTCAGGCTAAGGTGGTAGGATCCCTTAAGCCCAGGAGTTTGAGGCCAGCCTGGGCAACATAGCAAGACAAATTCAAAAAAATATATTTTACTGATAAATTAGAGAAATCTAAATGACATTTTAAGGTCAAAAATAGAACTAGGAAGAAAATTGGGGAATAGTTTTTCATTGTGTTTAGCTCTCACCTCTCTCCTGTGGCAGGCCTGTGTACAAGCTCCATTTGGATGTCTAATATGTTCTAAGTAGAACCCATCATTATTTTCTCCCAGAACTGTTTCTTCACTATCTTCTCCATCTTAGACAGTGGTATCACCATTCATCCAATTGATTAAGGCAAAACCTTGGATTCATTTTTTTATTCTACTTCTTTCATCTATCCATCCTTTGGCAAGTTCTGTTGGTTCTACCTCCAAATTACTTTTCTTTCACTATTCCTTTGCATCCAAGCTAGTCTGAGGCACCAATATCTCTTACTGGGATCATTGCAATAACCTCCAAAGTGGCTCCTCAGTGTTATCTTTTTCCCTTCTACAATCTCTTTTTACTCAATGGTCAAGTAATATTTATTGAATATAAATATCACTTGATATTTATCACTCAGAAAAAATCACTGCCTCATCTAAAAACCTCTGCAGTTAGAAGAAAATTCAACCTCCTTAACCTGACATATATACCCTATGTGTTCTGTTTTTTGCTTTTCCTCTCCTTTCATTCTGTCTCCTCTCATTCCCTTGCTATCCCAAGTATTTTCTGACTTATTCATCAGTCTGTCCACAGCAGAGTGCCAAGCACAAGTGTAGGCACTCAATATATTTCTCAAATTCATAAACAAATGTTTATATTTTTGTAAGGCTAAGAAGTTCTTTTTTGGTTTTTATGCTAAGCCGATCTCAAACTAAATCCTTAGATGGAGGTTTCTGTGAGATTTTGGAATCAACAATCAATGAATGAAAGCTTAGGGCAGTCAAGGCCTGTTGAGCCACCTCTACTTTGGTCTTTTCTGTAGGCTTAGCTGCACCTGGGCTCTGAGGCCAATCCTGAGTTAAGATAGGAGTGATTCAAGGGCCTGCATTTTATCAACAGGTGACTCAACTTGATGTTTCCTTAATATCCACCCAACCCTGACCTTGTACCCTCACGCTTGAATTTCTGTCTTATTTCTGAGCCCGAGTTTATCTTAATGCTTGTGTTTGGTAGCTGAATTTCTGCCTTTTTTATTCTGCCTCGACAGCTGCTTAGTAGCCTCCTTCTTCCCAGTCCAGGACCCACCTGTAGACTTATGTCTTCTGCAGTTGGCCTTCTACATCCAATGTTTCATTTTATTGAACATTACCATAGATCTCTTCTAAAACTAATTTATTAATAACATCTTGGTTGAGACCCTATAGTGCCAGAGCTATACATGGGATTATGAATGAACAGCCATAACATTGGAACTAAGCCTTTAGAAAACACCCAGAGCTATTTATGCATAAATCTTGTGAAATCTCTTAAAAAAAAAGTAATTAAAAAACAATTACAACAAAATCCTCATGGTGCTCAGTATTTGCATAGTCCCACAATATTTCTAGCTTTCTTTTTTTGTTTCAGCATATTATGGGGGTGCAAATATTATGGTTACGTATATTGCCCATGCCCCCCTCCACTTGAGGCAGAGCCTCAAGCATGACCATCCCCCAAAGGTTGCACATCTCACTCATTATGTTTGTATATACCCATCCCCTCCTCCCCCCTCCCACCCGCCTGTATTTCTAGCTTTTTTTAAAAAAGGAAAACCAGAAGTGGTAAAAGAACTTAGAGCAGCTTTAGTTGTCTTGAAATGCCACTCCTAGTTACAGATCAAGAGGGTGATGCTTAAGATAATGCCCATAGGAGTTTTCAAACATCAAAGCTCACCTTTGATTCTATCAGAGAACCTGGATTCTACTATGACAGATAGTAAATATCATTTTTTTTCCAAAAGGATATTTATATATTGAGAGGCATCCTACTACTGAAGATATAATTTATGCCCTTTAAACGAAATAAACTCTGCAGTTATCTTGTTGGGAGTTTTTGTTAAACTTTAATACACAAACAAACCAAAACAGTAATTGTATTAGTGTTTTAAAATTGAAATAATACTTTTGTGTATACAATTAAATGCTATGGTAACTAGGAAAACACAAAAACAATAAATTTCACTGCTATAATTGGGGATATATTTTATTGTTAAGGTAGAAATATGAGAAAACATGAATGAAAATTTAAGTAAATTTTATGACAACCTTTCATTCTTTGTAGTAAACTTCCCATTTCACAATTGATAATGTAGCTTCAGCTGAGAACCACTGGTCTGAGGATAAAGTTACCATTAGGGGTTGAATTGTGTTTCCCTAAGGAGTGAAGCCCTAACCCGTAGCTCCTGTGAATGTGACCTTATTTGGAAATAGGGTCTTTGCAGATGATCAAATAAGATGTGTTCATTGGTGTGGGCTCTAATCCAATATCACTGATGTCCTTATAAAAAGGGGAAATTTGGACACAGAGACAGACACATATGCAAGGAGAATGCCATCTGAAGATGGAGGTAGAGATGGGGTAATACAGCTACATGCCAAAGAACACCAAAGATGACCATAAATGATCAGAAGCTAGGAGGGAGACATAGAACACATTCTCCTTCACAGTCCTCAGAAGGAGCTGACCCTGCCAACACTTTGATCTTGGACATCTATCCTCCATAACTGTGAGTCAATGAATTTCTGTTGCTTAAGCCACCCAGTGTGTGGCACTTTGTTATGGCAGCACTAGCAAATCAATACAGGTAGTCATCTGGTTCTCTATTGTGCTTGCTCTCATGCTTGCATGTACTCTCTCTCTCTCAAAAAGAGAGTATATAAATACTATTAATAAACTATAATAGTATAAATATATCAATAATAGTATAAATATATAAATACTATTAATAATAGTATTAATATATAAAAATATAAATATAAATAATACTATTTAGCAACAGAACTATTTCTTCCCCAAATTTCTACCTGAGAGCTGTGCTATCTTCTGTTTGCTCCTCCTAATCCTGTTTTTACCCCTTTTTTCCTCACTCTATGTTTCAGTACTTCTGTGAACAAAATCAGTGGACTCTGGACTTCACTTGGGTTTAGTCAATGGTAAGCAGCAGCAAGTAATCCAGAGAGAGCGAGCAAAGTGATGTTGATGTGTTATTGCCCCTGGTTCCTCCTCTTCCTCTGGCTGAAGGTCACAGTTCCTGTTGGGTCCCACAGGTGGTTCTCTCCACACAACACAGCTCTCTCTTTGCCCACTCCCTCCCCTTAAACTTTCAGGGTGCTGTCATAACACCTGTGGTTTCCCCACACATTGAACCCTCCTCAAATTATCCCACCTTCAATGAGCCTTCTGTTTCCTGCTGGGAAGCTTGGGATACAAAATCCCAGTATGTAAAACATATAAAACTGCAGCTGATTGGTTTAAGGTAAGAGGTATGGTCTGGGGCTCTGTTTCCTAAACTTTCAAAACAAATGCCTTTGAGGCTTTATGGTGTTTTTTGTGTTCTAGATCCTTTAAGCCTATAGTCACAAACTCAAATGCCCCTAAGGGCCAGTCAGGTAATGAAAATGAGTGGATTGTGTTGGGGGCAGGGGGAAGGCCTTTGGGGACATGGAGGACAAGTTGTAGCTGAAGGGGCCACAGCAACCTAGCTCCAGGTGAATTTTTGCTACTTGGGAATGTGAACCCAATATTGCTAAAACTGATTTTTTATAAAAGAGAAGTCAGAAATCATCAAGATTTTTATCTGGATGCCTTTGGTTATTCAATATTGTCAACTAGTTAAAAAAGTATGAAAACATAGTAGGCCATGCAAAATAGTTCTGTGGCTTAGATATAGGCTACAGGCCATAAATCTGTGACCTCTGTCTCAGCTTACTCTTTGCATCCTCCTAGATTGACAGGAGGTACCTAGACCGCATGACCTTGGACCCTCCAGAGAAATTACAGTGTAACAATATGCCTAGTTTTTATGAAATTAAAGGTCCCTACTCTTTGTATAATCCACTTTTGAAGACATTTTTTACTAGATTGTTTGTTGTTCTTTCCTCAAAGAAGCATGAAATAAATTCTTCTTAACAATTTAGCTCCAGAAAAAAGTCTATATTGCTCTTGAAAAGCACTTCTGGTTAAGGGGACAGGTGGCTCCTTTGGCAGGCATCATACTTGGTGTTTATTTAGAGTAGGCTTGGCTCTTGCTTGGTAATAGACAACTCTGAAATCTCCTTGGCTAAACATCCAAAGTTTATCTCTCACTTATAGAAAGTCCTCTGTGGGTCAGGTAATTCTCCGGAGTAGCTATTTCCTTTGTGATCCAAACTGCCTGGATGTGGTGGAGCCCTGAGTCAATATGTCTGACTCATATAGGTGGCACAGGGCTTGTACGGCCTCAGTCTAGAAGTGACACAGGTTGTTTCTGCTCAAAATTCATTGGCTGAAACTAGTCTCATACCCTGCCCAACCCCCAAGAGGGTTGAGAGGTGTATTTTTCCATGTGCTTGGGAAGAGGAGATCAAGAATGGTGAGCAGTAACCATATTCTCTATGGGCCTCTTCAATCCACTATCTGGATCTGTGAAAGCTATTATAGTTCCCTTTCGCCTCTGACTATAGGAAGCTCAGAGTGACTAATTGTAGGATGAGTTTTTCCTAAATATCCTCTAGATATTTTTCCTTCTCTCTTCTCATATTAGGTCATATTATTTTCTTATTTTAATGGGCTTATTGTTTGTATACTTTTTATGGTAAGCTGCCTCGGATTCATTGGGGAAGAATAAGGAGAAAGAATAGTAAATGAACTAACTAATGAAATAAATAGAAAAAAGTTAAATATACAGAGATTTGCTTCATAGCTGTAACTGATGCTTACCCAGGCCACTTCAGTCTGAAGAGAGGCAGATCAGCAAATGGCCTGGATAGCAACAATGGTGATGGTAGCAACAATCTAGTCCTACACTCCTCAGGAGCCTGGCCCTTTGTGCACCTTTCTTTCCCCACTGTGTTAGTCAGGGTTCACCAGAGAAAAAGAATCAATAGGATGTGTACATATGAAAAAAGAGATTTATTTTACAGGATTGGCTCATGCAATTATGAAGGCTGGAAAATCCAAAGTCTGAAGGCAGTGAGGAAGAGCCTAGGGCAAGGTCTAGGCAAGGCCTAGGGAAGATCACTTGCAGTTCAATCCCAGAGGCTGTCTACTGGCAGAATTTCCTCTTGCTTGGGGAGGTCAGATAAGCAGCTAATACAACACAGCTGGGAAATATGTGGCAGGAGCTCTTCATATGTTCTTTAATTCTTCACAACAATCTATGAGATTTATAATATAACCCACTTTGCAGATAAGAAAACAGAGTTTCAGAGAAGTAAATTCACTTACAGCTATTTTGTCACTTTTTTGTAGTTTCCCAGGCAGAGGAGTACTACACAAGGCAAGCCTCTTCCAGAATTCCAGCTTAATGATGGTTGTTCACAAATGTATTTATTCCTTATGTAATAATTGATAATATTCCACTATGGCCAATTTTTGGGTAAGTTGTCAATGAATCAAATTCCTCAAGATCTGTAGCTTAAGGGGCTTAAAGAGAAGCTAGTTGTAAGGATGTCATGTTATTTATAAATAGCTGATGTAGGAAGTATTATAAATGAACTTATCTTCATGGATAATCCTTTTAAGTATGGAGGAAAACCTACCTCGAATTTCTTAATCAGTATCTTCCCTGGAGTTACTTCCCTGACAGAGACAAGAATGTAGGATAAATTAAGGTGTCCTCTTCCTGATGCCGCAGCTAAGATTTTCATCTTGCTAGGGTCTGCAAAGCACTCTCAAGCTCAGCAGGAAAATATTCAAGTTAAGTTTTCCCACCCCTCCTGAACCTTATCAGATTTTCATGCTGTAGAGAACAGTGAACATGCTGGAGAGGATAAATGAAAAGTTCCCTTGAGTGAAGGGAAGGAGTGATCACCACCAGCATTTTAGTATTTTTTTTTTCCTGCTGAACAAAAAGAAATAGTTTAGTAATTCATAGGTAACTATTGTGTCATAAGGGAAACATGCTATTTGATTTGCGCTTCCAAGGATAAATGAATCTCTTCTTATCACCCATTGACTTCATTATTTACTCCATCATTTTAAGTTTTCATCATTCTTTTTCTTCAGGAAAAGAGCAGGACCAGAAAGAAATAATACTCTGATGCTCTTTTATTTACATAAAATAATTTCATGAGATTTTTTTGATAACACCTGAGAAATTTTAGACATCAAGATAGTTTTAGAGAACTCCCTATAATTTGTGTACACCAAGAACCTAGTGAACAGTGTAAGAGCAAAATTAATCCAAACTTGGAAAAATATTATGGATTTTAAATAAAGTGTTTCTTTTCAAAGAATAAGATCTTTATGCCCTCGGAATGATGAAATTGGACCACTAAATTCTTCTTTATTTCCTTATTGGATAGCATTTAAAAATCAAATTTATATGGACACATAGTTGAATTAGTTAATTAATCCTAAAGATTTATTAAAATCCCAGTTTCTTCCCTCAATTTAGGGGAAGCTGGTTATGTTAATAGATACTAACAGGTGATAAAAGAAAAGCTAATTAACTTCTATTTTGCTTTTATTTTCTCTAACATAAACAGTAGTCTTAAAACAGTAAAGCCTTTATTAAGCAACATAAAGGAGAAATTATAGTTTAATATAGGTTAAGATGTAAAGACAAAACAGTCTACTTTAGATGGATTCAAATGTTTGCAATGGTAACCACTTATATCTAAGGATGCTGTAACTTTCGAGGTTCATTTTAGAACTCTTTGATATTTGAAGGCATCAGTAAAAACCTGGATAATGAGAAAGTGAATAAGAAGGGTAAATCTTCTAATTTTTAAAAACAGGAAGTATCTTGTTAAATTCTAAAGTGATTTTTCAAAAAATGATTCATAGCAATAGAAGCAAATGGAGTGTGCACTAAAAGGCGATATGATTTTCCTTTCTCTCAGTTCCCAGGATGTCCATTGTATAGAGGGATACAGTGAGTGGCATTGTTCCTTTCCTCTTTTCTGCTCAAAACTTTAGCTGCTGACATCCCTTTGGCTTCACCCAAGGACATCTCAAGAAACCTCTTTCTTCCCCTCAGTAAGTCTGGAAACACATGCTACAGTAATGATATAGCTAGGTTTCAGAAACCATTTGAAAAACATTAGAATATCTTTGTGAATAATGTGGAGAGAGGATGAGTGACAGTATGGTGCAGTGATCTTGTTGTGGTTGTTTGAGCAGTGATATCTCCTCCCTCCCCTCCCCACCTCAAAAGCTTACTATAGGCAAATGTCAATCTTCAGCACAATTGAGTGAATTTACAACTGTTGAAATTTCAGGCATTAGCGAGGGAATGGGAAGATAGTTTTTGCAAGGGCCTTTTTTGGCATCCTCTCAAATAATAGCAAGTTGGCAACTTCTTGGTTATAGTTCCTCAAGATAATATCCCTAGAGTAAATATTTTTAAAGCCCAAAATGAGCTTTGCAAAGAATGAGAAAAGCAAAACAAAGGACTGTTTTACATTTAAGATTTAAATCTCTTTTCTTGGACCTGTGCCTAGTTCTATCAAAACAGTGATATCCATCCAACAAATCCCATACAAATGATTCTGTAGTGAATCTACAGAAATGCTGATTCTCCAAATGAATTATTGAAAAACTAATTTAGTGTTATATTTCTTTTCTAAAGCTCTTTAAAATATTAAATGCTTTATAAGTGTTGCCTCAGGAAATGCCTCATTTTTACCATGAAGTAAATAGAAAGATGGTTTTATTTTACTATAATATTTTTACAAATGACAAAGCTCTGCACTATACATGAGTTAGCCAAGATAACTGATTGAAAAAACTGGTATCAGACCAAAACTCCTTTTCTTGAGTGACTTTCATTAACTTTTTGTTTTAAATGAAGGTTTTCCTTAAAGAAAATTTATATCTGTATTTTATAATTTATATTTATATCTAAAAAGTTGACACTGTGTTGTATAAAATGCTTTTTCACTGTGATATTTTGCTGGATTTATGGATCTTATATCTATGCTCTGACTATTTGAAAGGTGGAAAAGGCAGCTTGGTTCACTGTTTAGGGTGTTACTTTGTTCAGTTGTGCAGATTTAATAAATCCTGCCATGTTGTGGTTCAGCTTTATTTGGTTTTGTGCTCACCCAAACTCTTGAGAATAAACTAAATCACTTTCTCTCTCTAGCACTGTGTTAGCTCTGTGCCCTGAATGGAAATTAAATGCAAATGATTTCATTGCACGATCCCCTTGTTAATTTATCACATGCTTAAACATAGCAACATATTGGAAAACCTTGTTATTTCGTAATCTTCAGATTCTTTGCACAATGATATTAAGAACAGAATAATGAGTAAAGATAAGCCAATGGGAAGCACATGTCTACAGGGCAACTGGCAGCAGTCCCACAGCTATTAGTCTGTAGTATCTGGTGGAATTGCTGGAGTCAGCTTGCACTCCAACTTCATGACAGAGCAAAAAAGAAGGAAGAAAATAATCCTCAGGATTAGAAGAGGTGAGCAAAGCACCACTTTTATGTTTTGATCATGCTCTCAAATAGTTTATTTGCCCCTTAAAAATGAATGTTTTGATAAAGTTCATGCTGTGTAGATTTTTAATTAAAAGTTAATAAGAAATAATAATAAAAAACAATACAGATTCCAACTTCTGGGAAAGGATGAAGTGAAAGAAGTGTTTTGCAAGGCATAGCATAAGCTCTTGCACTAGAGGGTACCCAGTAAATATTCGTGGACTTGAGGGGATTTGAGGGTTGTTCCATTGTTATCTTGGTATATTGGGAGTAGAAATGTTAATCACAGCCAGATGTTGGTGATCTTCCAAGGAGCTAAATTCATGGGTGGGAATACACACTCAGTGATGGTTATATACACGTGAAGAGAAAGATAACAAAAAGGTGTTGGAGGTTCTTCTTGGTCTCTCTTCTTAGCACATCTTTTTATCCAAATTTAGAGCTCTGACTCATCAGATTTGGTTTTAAAACTTCCCTTAAAATAAACAAACATCGCTCAACATGCATTTAGACAACATTTTACAAATGATTGCATGCTAAACTCACTTTCCTTAACATATACTCATTGTTCTGGACAGTTCACAACAATTATGTTTCAAAAATAGCTAGTATTGTTTTCAGCAGAATTTTTTGACCCCAGTAGAATATTGATGAGCTTGATTGCATACTAAGTCATAGAGACTTTTTAAATGGCATTTACTGACCCTATCATCCATTTTTTAAAAAGTGTTGACCTTCCATGATGCCTGCCTCTAATTCTTAAAAATTAGTTTAAAATATGGGTCAGCAAGTAAAGCATAAATAATCCCTGAGGCAGTTTTTAAAAGTATTTTGTTCACCAAAATTTCATTTAAAAAGTATATCTGCTTATATACTCCCCATACCATGTTATCTTCCCATTAACCAATTGTCTCCCAATCTAATTTCATCCCTCTCTACTTTCTTTCCTTCCAAGTTGGTGAGTGGTGGTGACACCCACCATGAGATGGGCAAGACTGAGAGAAAGAGCAGGCTTTGAAAGGAGATCAAGAGTTCAAGTGTAGATGCAGACATGGTATGTTTGAAATGTTTACAAATCTCTGAGTAAAGATGTCCAGATGCAGGATATGAGATTGGAGCCCAGATGAGGGGGTTAGGGTATAGTTATAAATTTGAAAGTCAACAGTGAATTAATATGTTTACAGCCATGAGATTCAATAAAATCACTTAAAGAGTTAGGATAAGTAAAGAAGAGAAATGGCTCTTTGCTGATGATATGATCTTATACCTAGAAAATACTAAAGATTCTGCCAAGAGACTCCTGGAATTGATAAATAAATTCAGCAAAGTCTCAGGTTACAAAATCAATGTACACAAATCAGTAGGATTCCAGTATAGCATTCCACAGCAACAACAGTCAAGCTGAGAATCAAATCAAAGACTCAATACCTTTCACAGTAGCAACAAAGAAAATAAAATACATAGGAATATATTTAACCAAGGAGGTGAAAGACCTTTACAGTGAGAACTACAAAACAGTGAGGAAGGAAATTTCAGAAGATGTAAACATATCATGCTCATGGATCAGCAGAATCAACATTTTTGAAATGTCTATACTATGCAAAGTGATTTTACAGATTCAGTGCAATCCCAGCGTTAAAATACCAACGTCATTTTTCACAGATCTAGAAAAAATAATTCTCTGCTTCATATGGAACCAGAAATGACCTCATATAGCCAAAGCAACCTTAAGCAAAAAGAACAAATTGGGAGGCATCAATTTACCAGCCTTCAAGCCTATACTGCAAGGCTATAGTAACCCAAATAGCATGGTACTGGCACAAGAACAGAGACATGGACCAATGGATCAGAACAGAGAACCCAGATATAAAGCCATACTGATACTGCCATCTTATTGACAAAGCAGACAAAAACATACACTGGGGAAAAGAATCCCTATTCAATAAATGGTGCTGGGAAAATTGGATAGCCACATGTAGAAGACTGAAACAGGATCTTCACATCTTGCCACTCACAAAAATTAATTCACAATGAATAACAGACTTAAACCTAAGGCATGAAATTATAAGAATTGTAGAAGAAAACGTTGGAAAAGCTCTTATAGATGACAGCCTAGGCAAAGAATTTACGAAGAAGACCCCAAAAGCAATCACAGCAAGAACAAAAATGAATAAATGGGACCTGATCAAATTAAAAAGCTTTTGCACAGCCAAGAAAACAATCATTAGAGTGAATAGACAAGCTACAGAATGGGAGAAAATGTTTGCATGATATACATCCAATAAAAGGCTGATAACGAGAATATACAAAGAACTCAAGCAAATCAGCAAGAAAAAATCAAACAACTGCATTAAAGAGTGGGCAAAAAACATGAACAGAAACTTTTCAAAAGAAGACTAATGGCCAAGAAATACGTGAAAAAATGCTCAGCGTCTCTAATCATCAGGGAAATGCAAATCAAAACTACAATGAGATATCACTCAACTCCAGTGAGAATAGTTTTTATCAAAAAGTCCCAAAACAACAGATGCTGGCGTGGATGTGGAGAGAAAGGAACACTCACACACTGTTGGTGGGACTGCAAACTAGTACAACCTCTATGGAAAGTAGTATGTAGATACCTCAAAGAACTAAAAGTAGACCTATCATTAATCTAACAATCCCATTGTTGGGTATTTACCCAAAGAAAAAAAAGTAATTTTATCAAAAAGGCATTTGCACCCAAATGTTTATTGCAGCACAATTCACCATTGCAAAGATATGGAATCAACCCAAGTGCCCATCAATTCATGAGTAGATTAACAAAATGTGGTATATGTATACCATGGAGTACTACTCAGCCATAAAAAATGGTGAACCTAATACCTTTTGTAACAACTGGATGGAACTGGAGACCATTCTTCTAAGTGAAGTATCATAAGAATGGAAAAGCAAACAGCATGTGTACTCACTATTGAATTAGAACTAATCAATCAACACTTGTGCACATGTGGTAGTAAAAGTCAATGGAAATCAAGCAGGTGGTAGTGGGGAGTAGGGGATGGGTAAATGCACACCTGATGGGTACAATGCATCTATCTAGGTGATGGGCACACTTATAACTTTGACTCAAACTGTATGTACAAAGGCAATTTATGTAACCAAAACAATATTCTGAAATTAAAAAACAAAAAGAAAGAGAAATGGTCAAGGATAAAACTGAGGATACTCTAACATTTAAAGGTCGGGAAGAGAAAGAAAAAATAATATTTATGTTAATGCATTTCTATTTTAAAGAGTCATCCATCCCTGCATAGGACATAATTATTATCTCTTTTTAGACCTTTTAAAAATATGCTGTTTTAAGTCTAGAGTAAGTGTCTGATTGAAGTTAGCACAGTACTGTAAACATGATCACATTAGTGTTAGTTTTGAGGCCAGTTTTTTTTTTTTGAGACAGAGTCTTGCTCTGTTGCCTGGGCTAGAGTGTCATGGCATCAACCTAGCTCACAGCAACCTCAAACTCCTGGGCTCAAGCAATCCTCCTGCCTCAGCCTCCTGAGTAGCTGGGACTACAGGCATGTGCCACCATGCCCAGCTAATTTTTTCTATATATTTTTAGTTGTCCAGCTAATTTCTTTCTATTTTTAGTAGAGAAGGGGGCTCACTGTTGCTCAGCCTGGTCTTGACCTCCTGACCTTGAGTGATTCTCCTGCCTCAGCCTCCCAGAGTGCTAAGATTACAGGTATGAGCCAACACACCCGGCCAGAGGCCAGTTTTTAAATAATGGAGCTTCCCAAGGCTGAGTCAAGTGAGGTATGTTATCAAATACCAGAGCTACAAAGATGTCAGTACATGTCAGAAGGAAAATGTAAAATGCAGTTTGGGAATGAGACATGACATTGTTGGGGGTCTCACCAAAGGGGAAAGGTAAAATTGGCAGGAGTCAAGATAGACAACAGTAAAACCAGAGGGTCAGAATAGGGTTGTCTGAGATGAGGCTGGCAGGCTGAAGCTTGTCCAAGAACCAATCTCCCAAATACTTTCTGGCATATTCCTCTTAAGCTGTGCTTGAAACAGCCAAACCACATCAGACAAAACCATCAGCATCCCACCCTTTTTTTGGCATTTCTAATTCTGAAATGCACAATTTCTCCCAAATGTTCTCATTTTCAATTCTGATGGTTAGAATCATGACCACTGCTTCTTTCTAAGAGTAAGACTCAAATTTAATCAGCATGACTGAGTGTCAACTATTCATCAAGCACCAGGCTGGTCAACTGCACATAAATCAGCTCCTTTAGGGATTAAATTGTCATCTCAGAAAAGGCAGACGTTCATATAAATAGCTTATACTGCCACATTTTAGAAGTCATGTGTAAATTTCCTAAATCCTCTTGTGTATAATATTTGTTTAATAGTTTGTCTCATCTGGAATTTTGAAAATTTAGTCCTGTAAGATTTAAATGTGGTGTCAGGGCAAGTCTACACAGCTAATTTCCTTTTCCAGGCAGAGGACACATCTGACAGAATGTAACAACTCACATTGCCAGGGTAAGAATAAACAGCAAGCTATAAACCAACAAATAAGAAACCAAGTAATAAAATGAAAGCACTTTAAAAATGTAGCCAAAGACTGTTTTTGTGGAGAAGCCTGAGTCTGGCATTAAATTAGACCAAAATGAGTTTTTGGCTGTGTTCTGTAGGTGATTGTTTCTGAGACTATGCTTTTCCTTCCTCGGTTATCTGGGTCCATAAGACCCTCAAATTAATCAATGTGATCAGAGAATTATTTTCAAAATTTTAAGAACCTAAAGACCATCTTACACTTATTCATCTGGGACAAAGCTACATCGGCTCAATAAAACTTTGTATCTTTGCACTTAGCTTCATTTTCTTACTGTATCATAACTTCATTTCTGACTGCCTTGTCTGACCCAGAAACTTCAGTGTGTTTGTCTAGTCCCAGTTCTGTATCCCCTTTCCAGTGGGACACTGGTTATTTTATCCTGAACAAATGCTGCTTCTTCAAACCAAAATATATGAGTAAATTAATGATTTCCCACTAAAATAATAATTGACTCCGTCATTCCCCACTTAGAGTGGGCATGGTCCTCTGGAGAGATGGGATGGGCAGGGAGAGCAGCCTAGCTTCCCTGTACCCAGATGCCAAGAGACTGAGTCTCTACCATGTTCCATTCCAGGTTTCTCCAGGTCCCTTCCTGTCAGTGATGCTGCTGTGTACATAAGATGAGCCAGTGTCATAGGCAACAGCATGATTTATGACTTGTAGCAGAAGAACATAGGTCCATAGAACTCAGAAACTCTGACTGCATGAGCTTAAAGTTAACTCTTTTATCTGTAAGTTAAAATCTTTTCCTTAGAACAATATTCTTTGTAGTAGAAACTTCTCTCAGAAGACTCCCAAGATTACTAGTTTAAAATTTTGGATACCCATGAGAATCAGCTGGGGAGTTTATAAAATCAGCAATTTTTTTTAAAGCACCCTAGGTGATTCCAATGTGCAGCCAAGAGTGCTCATGGCTTTTGTAGGCCTTCTCCCAAGTTCCAGCTAACAACACTAAGAATAACTCTGCCTCTAATTATCATCTAATTCTTAATTTTCATTTTTCCTAGTGGAATGTCATTATGATCAGGTGGAGGCAACCAGGAAGAGAATAGGTACAACTGAGTTTGCCCAAGACTTTTGCCTCTATTTAGCAAAACTCTTTGTTTGTGGCTGCTTTCACTCTTGAAGTTAAAAGAATGCAAACCACTCCACATTTTTGCCAGCATGCTCCCCTTGTTTTCTTCTCTTTCCACAAGGTCTGGTGCTCACACACACACACACACTCTCTCTCTTTCTCAGTTCTGGCTGAACTACAGAATTTATCCAGAATTTGATACTTCATGCTTTGATGTCTTTCTCTAAGGGGGAGTAGTCTCAACTACTCCCTGCAAGGCCTGCAAGGAGATCAGCTGCTTCTCCCCGTGGAGCCAAGTCCCTAAGATAGGGGTCGCCACAGAGGATATTGATATGAAATAGAGAGAATAAAAGAATACACAGAGACTAAGGTATAGTTTATAGTTTTATATAAAAAGATCAGATATAACAGCGGGGTTACTCAGGAGACTGGACATATCCCCATGAATGTCCAGCAATATGGTTAGATTCATACAGGTTTTTATAATCACAGACATCAATTACCAGTTGTCAGGGTAACATGTTTACATATCAGGGAATGCAGTTGCTAGGGGATACAGGTAGTGGGTTGGGGTCAAAAGTCCTCTCAAAGAGCTTCTAATCTATCTAGGTGAACAAACAGGTACAAAGTCTTTCAGGGACTAACTTCTAAGTTTTAAGAGGTAGTTGTCAATTAACAAAGATATAACAAAAGAAGCATAGTGAGTCTATATTTCTTTAATTAGTTATTGTGGTCTTAAAGGTAGACAGACAGGAGAGAGCAGGAAACCCATATCTATAAAACAGGTTGTTTATAACCACCGGACGCATATCTGGGCACATCTCCGGCTCCCATCCTGTGGGCCATATTTGCCTTGTCTTGTCTTTCAAGACACAGGGAAGCTCACAGATTTTGAGATATCAGGAAGCCTTCCTGGAAAACATCCCTACTGGAGATTTGAGAGCTCTCCCATGATAGCAGCCTCTAATAAGTGAACCATTGAGTCCACACATTCCTTCAGGGCAAAACCCTGCAAACTCCTGTTTCTATCTTTAATTTAGTAATATAGCGTGATACAATGAAATAATGGTCTTATGAGCTACATCTCATTAATTCCTCAATCATATTTTCCCAACATCTCCCACCTCTTAAATACTTGATTTCCCCCTTTGATCAGTATTTACCTCTTATTAGTAGATTGTATCTTACAAAACAGGGTCTGGTGTTGAAAGAGAATAAAAGAGACTTTGGGTAGTGAAAAGGTTGACAATTTAGGAAATATCTTGCTTGGGTCAATGATGGAGATTGCAATCACTTGGTGGTGAGAATTGAAGGTAGCTTGGGCTAACTGCTCAGTGTGGCAGAGATTGCTCACTGGCCTGAAATTTTTACTCAGAGTTCATATCAATGCCTAATGATGCCTTTTACCACAATCAACCTCCAAACCCACAGACCAGGCCTCTATCTCTGAAAGGGATTGGCTTGCTCTGACCTTGGTGATTTCAAATTAAGTCAGATATTGCTGGCTTTACAAGGCCTCCAGTTAAAGCTGGAACCTCCACTAATATTCATACTAAAATCACTTACATCAGGATCTTCTTCGAAACATCAGAGTTATCACATCCCTTATGGGCCAGGTATATTCATTTCCATGGTTATCTCTTGCCTGGTATCATGATCTGTGACTCCCATTATGAAGGAGGACTCCAAATTCACTAATCTCCCTATCCAAATTTCATTCTGCAATAAGTAAACTCTCCTACATTCTCACTTTCTTTACAGAATGCTCTTGCTACTTCTTTACCAGAACTGTATGTCATCTCCACTGAATCTCCTCAAACGTAGGGATGGCAGAGTTGAAAGATATCAGTCTTCTGCCTTCTCTATAAAATGGCATCTGTAATTTTGTTATTCTTCTACCTTTATGAAAAAGGATTCTCCCACTCTGAAGATTCTGCTATCTTGGATGACATACTCTGTTTCTCCTCATCCCCATCATCTATTTTCCTATGGTTAGTCCCTTGTGTTAATTAAAAATGTGGACAATTCTTTCACCATCATCCCCGGCAAAAGAAATCCTACTGTTATCTTGGTTATATCAACTAGGATATTTTGTTTGAAAGTACAGAAGGGCGAACATTTATATACTAAATATGTACAAAAAATAGGATGATTTTTATTTCTTACACTTGATCTCTTCTTGAACTTTAGCCTCTGTTTCCCTGATAGTGGGAAAAATAACACCAAAACAAAAAACAAAAAATGACCCAAACCTTGAGTTTATCCTTTTGAAGTAGTCTTTTTGAACTTTAAAAAGAATCTTTGGTGTTGTTTTAAATTCTTTATTTGGATAAATGATTGTTCAAGTCAAAGTTATGCTCCTTATCAGAGCAATTCCTCCCCTCTCTTAAGAGGAGTTCTCTCTTATCCTCTTTCTCAAAGGATTGGAGTACAGGAAGATGCTAGCAGACTCTCTGGTATAGAGTCTGGGACACCTGATCTGAAATTTCCCTGGGCCATTGCTGGTTTCGAATGCAATGTGGCTGAAATGATCTTACCCCTGGACATTGGTATTGGCTGGGGAATAGCTAAACCTGCCTGACTCTTTGGGGAGTATGTTCCGGTATTCACATAAATCAGTGGCACCCACCACAGATTCCTTGTGTTTAGTGGCCTTCTCATCCCTAGCACAGGCCCACTTCTGGTTCACTGGTTCTCTGAGCACCTCTGTGGTACCCTTTGGGGGATCAGAGTCATAGAACCCTCAGCTGGTTACTCTGTGCCATGCTGGAGTATGTGGTATCCTATATAGGCTGCTCTCTGGCCGAACAGCTAGTTACCTTCCCCAGCCCCTTTTACTGTCTTGTCCACAAGATCTCCATTCAGACTTCCAACCAGGAAGTAAAACACAGGTCCCTCTGTTTTTAACTTTCTCTTCAAATCCTCTATAATTTCTGTGGGGGTTTCAGCCTTCTGTATCTTCCTTTCCTCTCATGTGTACTTCTCAAAAGAGGGGCCTCTGCTCTCGTTATGGTATCGAGACTACTCTTCATAAGGCCACAGATAATCTTCTAATGGCCCAAACTCTGTAGTACTTTTAGTATTTCCTTAGTGGACAACTCTGCTTCATTTGACACTCTGGTCCATTTATTTTTTAAAAACAGTGTTTTCCTGGTTCAGAACTTTTTGCCTATTTCCTATATTGTTTTCCCCTTCAGTGCTGATGTTTATGGGAATTCTATCCTTGAATTGTTTCTACTCTTATTATGGCCAAGTCCAGGAAGAGGGGACATTCTCCTTGAGTGATTGCTTTTATTGTTGTGTTAAACTACTTTCTTTATACTTCTGCTGGGAAAAAAAATCTATATCTACAGCTCAAAACTTTTCTCCAAGCTCCAGACTCATATATTTAACTACCTCCTGTATAGTTCCAAGCCCCCCAAACTCAACATATACAAACTGAACTCATTATCCTTCCCTGCTTTTCAGGATGTACTATATTTTTAATCTCAATCCAGCCAGCAGAGCCAGGGAATGTTGGAATCATCTTTGGTTCATTTAATTATTTTTATCCCATATTTATGAGTCACCAAGCCTAACAAGTTTTACCCTATTCTATATCATCTACCATCATTTGTCTACAATGAAAATTTGTCCCCTAAAATTCACAAATAATAAAATGGTTAAATCTAAATAAAAATAATTTAGGAATAGGGTAAACATATATTTTTATAGAAGGAAAAAAAGAAATATGTAGCTTTTAAAGACCCAAATTGTTGGAGGGGCTTTAAGATGGCTGACTAGAAGCATTTCATGCATACTTCTTCCATTTAGAAGAACTAAAATGGTGTATAGACAGTTATACTTTGAATACATTATCTAAGAGAGAATGCTGGAATTCAACACAGAGAAGTGACAGGAAACACAAATGTAAGGAAGGAGAAGAGAGGTGACCTACTTGGCTGGGATATTCTGGGAGCTGGGAGTGATTCCCAATGCAGGGAAAGCATAATGAGAGACTTCCAGAGGCCCATGCTCCCATTACGGAATCATGCAATCCTGGTCATGGGAGAACCCTTTGACCCTCCCAAGCACTGAAACTTACATAGGGAGCTGCTGGGAGACTGGAGTAGAACTGCTTCAGGAAGGGAGCTTGGGTACATTGCACACCCTTTCTGAGACCTAAGCAGCTACAGTAAGTTGCCATTTTAAAATCTAGTGTTTGGCAGACCACACGTATTCCTGGGGCTCAGTGGCACTTAGTTTCAGGCATTAGGGAAACTCAAGCTGTCACCACTGGGACTAGAGTATGAATTGGGAGCAGTGCTTCCTCCTTTGGGGCTAGGAAATGAGTGAGGCGTAAGCTGCAGCTGCCAGTTCTAGGAGGAGAGTGCCCCTGGGATGTGAACAGGATGTGAGTTGCCACTGTGACTTGGTTGTGAGCTGGGCAGGGGCTCCTACAGTCAGGGCTGGATGGTAATCAAGCCCCTCTGGAACTGGAGCACAAGTGGTATGTGCATTCCCCACTACCAGCCCAAGCTGTGGTCACCAAGCCTGACCTCATGCTCTCCAGTGGCAGGGCCTCAGAATGTCTTCTACTGCTCTTAACCTGAGCACTCTTCCTGCTGGCTTGAGGTCGGGCCTAAACTCCTGGCCGCTATCATCTCAGCTGACACTTACTTGCAAGTACCATATGTGGGCCTATCTAGCCATCGCAGCTACCACCACATCAATACATACCACTCAGGACCCAGAGAATCATCCCATCACTGCTACTGCCATTGCCGAGGTCTTACTGGTTGTACAGGGGCCTAAGAACCTGCCCACCTACCCAGTCCACTGCTACCACTACTGGCATCCACGCAAGCCATCTCAAAACCCAAGAATTGGCCTCCAGTGACCATCATCACAGGTGTCAGTATAGACCACCCTGGGACACAAAGATAGGCAAGCTCAGCCTACAGCTGCCACCACTAGGGCCTTAAGGCCAGCCCATCTGGCATCCTAGTCCCCAGCACAACTTCACCACAGCCTTCACTAGTAACAGTGACCTAATCCACGGAGGAAATCACAGGTACCACTAACGCTATTTACAGCCAAAGAAATCATACCGAGAATACTGCATACACTGAAAATCAAAGCCAAAGTGCCCTACCTGGTCCAAACTATAGATACATCTTCAGGAAAAAATCCTCCCCTACTAAAGTAAATTCAAAACCAGATAGAATTAACTATCTATTTCACCAGATAAGCAGGTATCAACATAAGAATACAAGGAAACATGAAAAAGCAAGGAGATATGACACCTCTAAGGGAACATAATAATTCTACAGCAATATAAATCACAAAGAAATCTTCAAAATTCCAGATAAAGAATTCAAAATACTGATTTTAAAGAAGCTCAGTGTGAAACAAGAGAATTCTGAAAAATAATGCAAAGAAATCATAAAAAACAATTCAGGATATGAATGAGAAATTGACCGAAGTGATAGATATCATAAAAAAAGAGCCAAACCGAAATTCTGGAACTGAAAAATTAATTGAATGAAATACAAAATGCAAAAAAAAAAAAAAGGATTTCAG
>VBSM01003169.1:909638-985182 GCA_008086735.1 Cheirogaleus medius
CTGCAGAGATGCTCTAACTGGCGGTGTTTCTCGTCCGCCATCTTGCTCCGCCCCTCCCTAGTAAAGGATTTAGACATCAAGATACAAGAGGCCCAGCAATCCCCAAACAGATACAATGATAAAAGGCCTTCTCCACAAATGTTATAGTCAAACTATAACAATGAGAAAATTCCAAAAATAGCAAGAGAAAAATATCTAGTCACCTAAAAAGGAATCCCCATCAGACTAAGAGTAGATTTCTTGACAGAAACCTGACAGGCTAAGAGAGAATGGGATGATATATTCAAAGTGCTGAAAGAAAGAAACTTCAGCCAAGGATACTATATCCAGCAAAATTATCCTTCATAAATGAAAGAGAAATAAAGTATTTGCAAGACAAGCAAAAGTGGAGGGAATTCATCACCACTAGATCAGTTCTATAAGAAATAGTTAAGGGATTCCTAAATCTGGAAGTGAAAAGATGACATTTACCATCATGAAAACACATGAATGGATAAAACTCACTGGTAAAGCAAATATCCAAATGAGGAAGAGAAGAGACTCAAATGGTACCACTACAGAAAACCATCAAATCACAGTGGCAAATGATAAGAGAAAAAGAAAGTAGCAAAGAATATAAAAAACAACCAGAAAACAATGAACAATATGACAGGATTGAAGCCTCACATATCAATAATAACATTGAATGTAAACATATTAAATCCTCTACATAAAAGATATGAAAGAGCTGAATGGATTTTAAAAACATGTTTCAACTGTACGCTGCTTACAAGAAACTTACATTAACAGTAGAGACACATATAGACTGAAAGTAAAGGTATGGAAAAAGACATTCTACACAAACAGAAACAAAAGCAAGCAGGAATACCTATACTTAGATAAAATAAACACTGAGAACAGTAAAAAAAAGCCAAAGAAAGTCGTTGTATAATAATAAAAAGATGACTCCAGCAAGAGAATATAACCATTCTAAATATATATGCACCCAACACTGGAGCACCCAGATGCATAAAGCAAATATTACTAGATCTGAAGAGAGAGACTGCAATACAATAGTAGTGGGCAACTTCAGCACCCCACTCTCAGCATTAGACAGATCATCGAGACAGAAAATTAACAACAATAAAAAAAATTAGATTTAGACTAGACTTTAGAGCAAATGAAACCAACAAAAATTTACAGACCACTCTATCCAACAACTGGAGAGTACACATTCTTTACATCAGCAAATGGAACATTCTCTAGGATAGATGGCATGTTAGGCCACAAAACAATTCTCAACAAATTAAAATAAAATTGAAATTATGTCAAGTATCTTATCAGACCACAGTGGAATAAAACTAGAAATCAATACCCAGAGGAACATTGGAAACTATACAAATGCATGGAAATTAAAACATATGCCCCTGAATGACCATTTGGTCAATGAATAAATTAAGATAAAAGTAAAAAAATTTCCTGAAACAAATGAAAATTGAAATACAACATACCAAAGCCTGTGGGATACAGCAAAAATAGTGCTAAGTGGCAATTTATTGCATTAAATGCCTACATCAAAAAGTAGAAAGATTACAAATTAACAATCTAACAATGCACCTGAAAGAACTAGAAGAAGAACAAACCAAATTCAAAATGAGCAGAAGAAATTATGATCAGAGCAGAACTAAATTAAATAAGATACTAAAAAAATACTAAGGATCAGTAAAACAAAGTTGATTCTTCAAAAAGATAAACAAAATTGATAAACTACTAGCTAGACTAAGAAGACTCAAATAAAAAAAATAAAAAATGAAAAAGAAGACATGATAACTGATACCACAGAAATATAAAATATCATTAGAAACTATTATGAAGAACTATATGCTTATAAAGCGGAAAACTTAGATGAAATGGACACATTCCTGGAAATGTACAACCCACCAAGATTGAATTAGAAGAAATAGAAAAACTTAAGAGACCAATAATGAGTAGTAAGATTGGATCAGTAATAAAAAATTTACTGAGAAAGAAAAGTCCAAAACAAGCTGGATTCACTGCCAAGTTCTCCTAAATGTACAAAAAGGGAACTATTAATAATACCAATCCTTCTGAAACTATACCAAAAATCAAAGGGGAAGAAACTCTCCCAAACTCATTCTTTGATGCCAGTATCATCCTAAAACCAAATTCAGCAAGGACACAACAATCTCTGATGAACTTAGACACAAAAATCCTCAACAAAATACTAGCAAACTGAGTCCAACACTTCATCAAAAAGATAATACACATGATCAAGTGGCATTTGTACCAGGGATGCAAGAATGGCTCAGCATCTGCAAATCAATAAATGTTATACATCACATCAACAGAATGAGGGACAAAAAACACAGATCAGCAGTTTATTTCTCCATTAGCCAGGAAAGATGTGTTGAGGTTGGCATACCCATCAAGGATAGTAACTATCATGGCTTCCAGCACTTTGATGAAGCCTCAGATGTGTGGCCTCCTGGCCTGGCATCTGCAATTTCATATTGTTGGAGTATCTGTTGAGTCCCTGGGGGTTGCAGCTGTGTATAAGTTTGCTGTGGTTGAACCAAGAAAGAAGGCATATGCAGATTTCTACACAAATTATGATTCTATGAAAGATTTTGAGATGAGAAAGGCTGATGATATCTTTCAGAGTGCAAAGTCATTTTGTAATATAAAGAATTTCTTTGGGTTGATTTACATAGAAGTTGGTCACTGACCTGTGTTCCTGAGCTATGAATATGGGCTGAGGAATAGTTTCTCTTGATAAACAAACAATTAACAAATATTGTGAAAAAAACCCTACATGATCATTTCGATAGATGCAGGAAAAACATTTGATAAAAGTCAATATTTCTTCACAATAAAAATTCTCAACCAAGTAGGCATTAAAGGAACATATCTCAAAACAATAAAGGCCATATATGATAAACCCACAGCCAATGACATACTGAAAGTGGAAAAGTTGAAAGCCTTTCTTCTAAGAACTGGAACATAACAAGGATGTTCACTTTTACCAGTTTTATATGACATAGTACTGGAAGTAAATCCTAGCCAGAGCAATCATATAAGAGAAAGAAATAAAAGGCATCCAAAAGGGAAAATACAATGTCAAATTGTCCCTTTTTGCTTATGATATGATCTTATATCTGGAAAAACCTAAAGTCTCCACCAACAAAATCTTAGATAAATGAATCCTCTAAAGTTGCAGGATACAAAATCAACATACAAACATCAGTAGCATTTCTATACACTAATAATGATATATCTGAGAAAGAATTCCAGAAGACAGTCTCATTTAAAATAGCTATAAAAATACTTTGGAATAAATTTAACCAAGGAGATGAAAGAACTACAAAACACTGATGAAAGAAATTGAGGCTGACATAAGCAAATGGAAAAAACATTTCGTGTTTATGGATCAGCAGAATCAATATCCTTAAAATGACCATATTGCCCACAACAATCTATAGATTAAGTGAAATCACTATCAAAATACCAATGTTATTCTTCACAGTATTAGAAAAAAATCCTAAAATTTATATGGAACCAAAAAAGAGCCAGAATAGCCAAAGTAATTCTTAGCAAAAGAAAAAGCTGGAGGCATCACACTACCTGACTTCAAAATGTATCACAAGCCTATAATAATCAAAACAGCATGGTATTTGTATAAATATAGATACATAGACTGATAGAACAGAATAGAGAACCCAGAAATAAAGCCACATAGTTATAAGCAACTGATCTTTGACAAAGCTGACAAGAACTTACATTGGGGAAAGGACACCATCTTCAATAAATGGTGCTGGGCAAATTGTATAGTCACATGCAGAAGAATGACACTGGACCCTTATCTCTTACCATATCCAAAGATCAACACAACATATATTAAAGACTTAAACATAAGACCCAAAACTCTCTAGAGAAAACTCTCCTGCACATTGTTCTAGGCAATACATTTTTAACTAAGACCTCAAATGCACAGGCAACAGAAAAAATTATAATCAAATAGGACTTAATTAAAATCAAAAGCTTCTGTAAAGCGAAACAAATAATCAACACAATGAAGAGACAACCTGTTGAATGGGAAAAAATATTTGCAAAATATTCCTCTGGCGACTAATATTCAGAATATACAAGGAACTCAAACAACAGGAAGAAAACAAATAATCCCATTAAAAAGTGGGCAAAGAACATGAGTAGACATTTTTCACAAGAAGACATACAAATGGCCCAAAGGTATAGGAAAAAAATGCTGAATATCACTAATCATCAGGGAAATCAAATCAAAACCACAATAAAATATCATCTTACCCTGGTCAGAATGACTGTTATTAAAAAGACAAAAACTAATACATGCTGGCGAGGATGTGGAGTACAGGGAATTCTTATACACTGTTGGTGGGAATGTCAACTAGTACAGCCACTATGAGGAACAGTATAGATGTTCCTCAAAAAAACTCTAAACAGAAATACCATTTGATCCAGCAATCCTACTACTGGGTATCTACCCAAAGGAAAAGAAATCAATATATCAAATAAATACTCACATGTTTATTGCAGCACTATTCACAATATTTAAAATATGGAATCAACCTAAATGTCCCTCAACAGAAGAATGGCTAAAGAAAATGTGGCATATACACTCAATGGGATACTATTCAGCCATAAAAAAGAATGAAATCATGCCATTTGCAGCAACATGGTTGGAGCTAGAGGTCATTATTGTAAGTGAAATAAGTCAGGCACAAAAAGACAAGGATTGCATGTTCTCAGTTATATGTAGGAACTAAAAAAATCTGATCGTGTGGAGGTAGAGAGCAGAAAGATAGATAACAGAAACTTAGAATGTTGAGTGAAGGAAGAGAAAGGATGAAGAGAAGTGGATCAAAGGGTACAAACATACAGTAAGCCAGAAGACATAAATATAGTGTTTAATAGCAGAGTAGGGTGACTATACTTAACGAAAATATATTGTACTCATGTGATGGAAACCCTAATTACTCTGAGTTGATCACTATATATTATATACATGTAATAAAATTTCACATGTACCACATAAATTTGTACAAATAAAAAAAATCCAAATCGTTAATTGTTGTGATAATTAAACCTCAAATTTGGCACAAAACTTTTGGGCAGCTAAAGTGAAAATAAGCCTAGGTCTATTACCTAATTCTTCTTAGTAGATAAAACAAAGGAATCTTCACAATTTAAGTTGTATACTCTGATTAGCTAAAGCTTTGTGTTGATAAAGCTTTGATTGTCTTCCAACTCCCTGTGGAAAATGTCCTTTGAGTATTTAATTCTATCAAACTCTTTTCTGAAGGAAAGATCCTTTTCAATTTTTCCCAGCTTGACTGTCTCTAACTAAGGACCTATGTTCTCTGTGGTAGTCCCCAGTCCTCCTGTTTGACTTATGGTCGTGTTTTACAATCTTGTTTCTCTTTCTTAAATTTCAGATTTCTTTGAAACTCAGCTTTTTCAAACCGTCAAACCAGATTTCAAGCAGATTTACATGTCAGGGATTTTAGTTTGGGTCTGAGTTGTGTTCTTCTCTTTTGAACTCATATATGCCTAAACAAGTTCATGGGCCCACTGGGGCTGACTAACCAGGGCCATATTTCATAAAATAATCAGGGAGTCTTTTAGAGGAATTGTGCCTGCATTAATGCCATTAATGGGGTATGAGAGTGCCACTTATAGTTAGGATTCATGAATGAAGCAATGCCTTTATAGTGGATGCTTGTTAGCCTACATTTAGACATGAGAAGAATGTAGTAGTGTTTCCTGGCGTTAAAGCAGGGAGGCCACACACACAGTGTTTATAGTATATGTGCCATCCCTTCCACTGAGAACAGAATTGGCAGTGGCATGCCTTGATAGAGGCTTTTAAGTATGGTGCAGTGGTGAAGAGTTTTAGCTGGATTGGAGTCCTGGTTCTGCTCCTTATGTATGGCCTTGAGCAACTTCCTTCTCCTCTCTGAGCCTCACTTGTTTTGAGGATTAAAAATAAGGCATGTGAAGTCCTTTGCATACAGTAAATGCTCAATAAATGGGAGTTATTATTACTATTATTATCAGACATCACCATAGAAATGTAGAGCAAGGTGGAGGAAAATGATATGCTGCATGAGCAATGAAAGGACAGTTTTGGAGAGCTCAGGTGAGACACTGAGCACTTGTGAAGCTCAGGGCTTCATAAAGTAATTGAGGAAAGGAGGTTTGAGGAGTGTTGGAATTCTTGCACTATGTGATGTGTGGAGAGCAGAGCTGAAGAGATCTATGTGATTTCCTTTCCTATCCACAGAAATTGTGACTGACTCAAGGATATGATAGTTTATAAGAATTAGGATGAAAAAGTCTTTTCTTGGGCTCTCTTCTACCTCTGGGTTTATTAGGGTAGAGTCTTATAATCTGGAGTCTTTCATGTTAGGCTCAGAACTGTTTCTGAGCTTGCACTTTATCATATAAATACTAAACAGCCATATTTGACCTTTCTGTAATATTTTACAGAGTCAACCACTCCATCTTTCTTGAAATTCTCTTCCCTTGACTTCTATAAAACCACTTCCTCGTACCATTCAGATATTTCCTTCTCGATTTTCTGCTTGGAAACTAAATTTCTCCCAACCCCGGGGTTTTTTCCATCTTTAAACCTCTTAATTTTCCATATTTGTCAAAGTATTAGTTCTGTGATCTCACATTTTAATGATCTCTGGCATATCCAAAACCATGACTTAACTGATTCTTAATAGGCAGATTACTTCCAAGTCTATTTTTAGAGCCTAGACCCTTCTCTTGAGCTACTTGGTCTATATAACCAACCATGGCAGCATCAGCAAAGAAGCCATAAAAACAGAATTGTTGAGACTGAGCTGCATCCATTGAAACCAGTAGAGGGATTTCCATTTACACAGGTACCCACTTAGCCTCAGGCATGTTCCAGCCCCAGGTCTAGGTACAGTTATCTTGGTGGGAAGAAAGAGTACAGCAACTGGATCAAAGAGCTGGGTCAAATGATTTCTACTACTTGTTAGTTGTATAACCGTGGGAAAGTTAACTCCAAAGAGACTTCATTTTCTCATCTTTAAGATAGCGATAATATGTGCACTTAACAACTTTTTGTTTCTTAGTGTAATGTATGATTCCAGGATGTATATATGTTCTTTGTTAGATTTTATAAGTGTTCCTCTTGGAGTATTTTATTTTAAAGGAGAGAAGACTTCATACATACAATTATGATGATGTTGTGTGGTATCTTTCCTTACAATATTTCATTTTAAATTACCTCTTCTCTACCAGTTTAATCCAGCTTGCTAGGACATGTATTGTTACCTTGGTAACCTAGCCTTCACACCATTGGTTAGAATGTTCCAAGGTTGGCCATTATATTCCATCATCTTCTTTCTTACCCTTAAGAAAGCAAGTGTCCAACATGTTAGGATTAGTCTTTAACCCTTAGCAATCTGTTACCCACATTTTAAAATTTGGTGTGGTTTTTTATTCCTAAATTGTTTTATAGACTTTTTTTTTTTGGCACAGACACAGATTTTTCCCCCCAAAGTTTTGCTCTGAATGCTAGTGTTTGTGGTCTGTAGCTTTTATAATAAAGTATTGATAAAAGGAACAATCCAAAGATGCTTCTTTTCTTTCAGCATACTTGCTTTAGCACTGAAAGTAGGTGGGGAGATTGTCCCTCTGGACTTGCTACTAGGCTCAAACAATGAGTAGGTTGAAAAGAGAGAGTCTTAACCTGCAGTCTCCAATTGATGCAAGCCAAGTTTTCCCTTTCTTTACTCCTCTGCCTTCTCAGAGAATCTGCATTACTTGACTTCAGTACAAAGATGACCGTAGCTGTTCAGACTCTCAATATTAGCTTTTCTGATGTCATTACTAAATCTGTTTGTTTCCTCTGACCCTAGGCTCTACAAAAGTATGGTGATCTACTGGTGTACATAATCTCTATCTTACTGCCCTTGAGAAAATCACTTTCTTCACTCTTAATTATCAATATATGAAAAGATAGATAAACATAAACAATATGAAACACCAAATTAAAAACAATGTTCCACTAGGATTTGCCTTTGAATATATTAAAATTATTAATATGTCTATTCCTGTTTCCTTATAAATGTAGTCCACTTAGTGCTTTATTCTGGCAAACTTTTCCCATGTGAGTATATAAATTAAACTACATATATAACAGTTTCCAAATATATCTTTTTGGTTTTTGTTAAGTCATTCAGTTACCTTGAATAGATATAAATTTGAAGTATAAAATTTCTATTTGGATGGATCAAGTAAATGTAATATTTATAATACTCTAAGCCAGATTTTCTCTTTTGAAAAATTAAGTAGTACACAAAAGAAAATGTAACGTAAGGCATAGGCATGGCTAAGTATACAATTGCTTTTGAAGTCCTCTGTGTTAGCATGTCCTGTAATCTGGATAAGAGAGTTAATGAGAGAAGGAGAAACAGTGTTGCTCTGTGAGTCAGCATTTACATTGCTCCAGCTGGGCTATGCACCAGCTATCTAACTCTGAGTCATTCCAGTCACCTTCAGACTTCGGTTTCCTCACTTATAAAATGAGCATAGGCTAATTACAGATTTCCAATTTACTGAAGGAGCTATTACGAAGAAAGGAGATGAGAAAAATAATAGAAAAAATACTTTAACCTCAAAAAGAATATGGAAGGAAATAAGAATGTTGGGCATAAGCCAGATAATATAATGAAGAGTTTAAATCTGGAGGAGACTTATTAATATTATATTGCCCTTACCATGTATGCTTTCTTGTTATTCAAAGAAGAACTGAATGTGTGTTGGAGCTAGCATGCATGTCTTTCACTTTCAGCATCTCCACTCTTACCAAGCTTTAAGAAGTTTTCTCACATACTTGTAAAACACAAAGATCTTGGCTGCATTCTTTTTCCTTTACTATTTCCTACTGTTTGAGGAGGAAATGCCCATTCTGCCAGTTTTGCTTATCTCAGTATTAATTGGACAGAATTTCCCATGTTATATGTTTATACTTTCCTTCTTTCTATATCTAGACCTATGTTTGGAAGGCAAAATGATAGTGTGGAAAGAGCACTGGACTGGTTGAGATCCCTGAAATAAGTTCTAGACACATTCTGTCAGTGACTAGCTCAGTAGCATTTACACGTCATTTAATTCATCTGTGCCTCATATTTGTAGAGTTGTAGAATCTCCAGGTTTGAAAGGATAAACAACAATATATGATCATTGATTTTACCTGTCCCTTGGAAAAATAAAAACCTGCCTAAATCTTTTACACATCATCCCCAGTGAAAGAAAGCATGACATGATAGACTTGGGAGTCAGAATTGAAGCCCTTCTCAGCTATTTAACTACCTGTGTGGCCTTCGGAAAATTGTGTATGTCCTTCATGCTCCAGGTTCTTCTGTCTGAAATGTAAATAATAATGCACCATATAAGGGTGTGGTAAGGACTACATGAGATAATGCAGGTAAAGCACTTAGTATAGAGCCTGGCATGGTGAGAAACTCAACAAATGGCTGATGATGATAATGATGATGAGGTTTTAAGGACTCCATTTGAGCATTGCTAGTGATCGAAAACTATTACCATCTAAGATAGCCCTAACTTTGTAAAATTATAACGGTTAGAAGTTTTTCCTTCTAGTCAACCAAAATTACATCTTTTATCCACAGACATCCTTTTGTCCGAGTTGTGCCTTCTAGGATAATAACTGCCCTTTATATATTTGAAGATGGCTATCATACCTCCTGTACTATTGTATTCTCCTCATAACTCCTTTGATTTTTTCTTTGATATTTTCTTTCCAAGTTCTTTCAATCAACTTGTACATACCAACTTTTAATTAACTCTTAAATCCTTGTAGTCAACCTAATACCTATTCTTTCAATCAACATTGATAGATTAAGATGTAATAGTCTTCACCTGTAAGACATTTAGTGATTATTAAGGCTAATACTCATTTTCTGCATCTGGAGAGGACCAGAGGTCACTCAGGGCATGGGTCTGTATTTATTTGTACCCAAAATTCTGTCCATTTAATTCTGTTTTCTGAGAGAAAAACTCTTTTTTATTTAAGGTTACAGTGTTCTTTTTAGAGTTCATGGAGAATGTAAGGGAATATTTTCAATCCTATGATAATTTTTTATACAAAGAAATGTGTGGAGCACACACATTTTTGTGTACTTTAAAAGGTTAGATTGGCTAATAGATATCATTTTAACAATGTCTTCCTGAAAGTTGAGCCTTTTAAAATATCATATAATCTATCCATAAAATAAGCCTATATAACAGAGAGGCTGTAATGTCATTTTCTTCAAGTTTATAGAGATATGAAACCAGAGTTTTCCCAGGGACAATGACCAAATTGCTTCTAAGTATAGGTATTTCCCAGCCAACTGGCCAATGGGTGAGTTTATATATGTCATGGCAGACTGGCCAATTTTGAAAACATATATTCTATTCTTTTCCACAGAATTGTTCTTTCTATATTCGAAGACAGAACTTCATACCTCACTTGATACCCTTTTACCTTGTATCATTGTACTTGCCTCGCCTACCCTATAACAACATAAACTCTTGGAGGGCAGGGAATTTATCTTATTCTCCTTTGTATGTCTTGTTCTGCCTAATATAGCACCCTGCTCCAATCTTTCACTCAATAAATCTTATTGAATTGAATTGCAATAAGGGTTGTAAGAGATGAGTGAACAGGTAAGTTTAGCTTTTTTTTTTTTAAATTATTTCAGCATATTATGGGGGTACAAAAATATTATGGTTACGTATATTGCCCATGCCCCTCCCCCCGAGGCAGAGCCTCAAGCATGACCCTCCCCCAAACGTTGCACATCTTACACATTATGTTTATATATACCCATCCCCTCCTCCCCCCTCCCATCCGCCTCACACCTGACAAATGTTATTCCTATATGTCCACTTAGGTGTTCATCCGTTAATACCAATTTGCTGGTGAGTACATGTGGTGCTTGTTTTTCCATTCTTGAGCTACTTCACTTAGTAGAATGGGTTCCAGCTGTATCCAGGAATACATAAGAGGTGCTATATCACCATTGTTTCTTAAAGCCAGTTTTTTTTTTAAATCAGTTGCTTATGGTATACATGGATCAATTCAGTCATAAAGGTCAAAATAATTCTCCAGATTATGTGATAATTAAGCATTTATTGCTGTTAAAGATAATAAAAATTCAATAATTATAATTGCATTTTTCACTTTTATTTTTTCATGCATCATTAATGGTGATTATAGCATTGCTTAGGAATCAAAGGTTGATAGTATTTATTCTTGTTGATAAAATTTCTTTCAACCATTTATTTCATATTTATAGAAATAATGGTAGGAAAAGTAATGTAAAAATAATACTAATGATTATAATCAATTTCTATAAGAAAATAGAGATTTTTAAAATTTCATGGCTGAGGCTAGCCATATAACTAGGAAGCTTTTCTTTATTTAAAACTATTCTTATATGAAAGGTTATATTCCAAAAAATATCTGAATGATTGTTTACTAAATTATAGAAGCATACCATAAAAGTGATGAGGGGTGCATAATCTTTCTTAAATGCTAGATTCACAAGAGCTTGCTATAAAATATCTTCATTATTTTTAGTGATAACTCTTTGTTCCAATGAACAAAAAGAACTGAGAATTATTTTTTGAAAAGCACTAAAGAAAATTCACTGTATTGGTCAAATGACTTAAATTCCCAAAATGGATGTTTTAAGCATGTGAATAATTTTTTTCAGCTCTTCAGTGTTAATTGTGCTATGATTTTTTTAATACCTGTGATATTGGAATAGTCCATAGTAAATAACACTAAGACTCTTTTCTGTCTTAAAGGTGGGTAATAAAAGTACGATATGACAGAGAGAGAAAGAGAGAGAGAGAGGCCTTGACTCTTGTCTCTTCCAGTTTTTCCTTTAATCCACATCTTTCCTGCCATCAGGAGTTGATTTGGCATCACTCCAGACTGAAGCTCCAGGCAGGATTGATCTTGAAAATTAATAATTGCTTAGATAATCTGGTTCAGGATCACCTTTCATCAGGACCTCTGGGAGGCTAGAGTATTCCACTCATTAAACATTAAACAAATATTAATAGTTATTAAACATTCACCATGTATCAGATACTATGCAACCTTAGGAAACAGAAACCTCTATGTAGTATACCTATATAATTTTTTGGCTGCCCAGTATTCCTTTGTAACTCTCATCGGCATCATAATTTTGTTTTGGGGAATTGTCTCTCTCCTATGTGTGTAATTTTATAGGCAGGGAAATCCAGGTTTGTGCCTCTTACTATAGAGCTCAATGGGTTTAGAGGCTCCAGAAAAGGCATGCAACCTCTATCCAGCCAGTTGGAAGGTCTTTACGGGTCCTTTGAACCTTGGGAAATTGAACCAAACACAGAATTAACCTTTGGTGCTCACTCATTATAACAGTGGTATGATGACATAAATGTCCTTAATATGGGGACATTGCTAAGGTTTCTCTTTCTTAGCACTCTAAACTCTCTTTCCTGTCTAGAACATGGCCTGTACTTCTGACCTTTTATTGATTTTGTAAATGTATTAATCCTACTCCCATATTCTCCAGCACATTTCCTATGTTTATGTTAGGCAAATGTATCAGCCAAGAGCTTTCAATGATGCACCCCATCTCAGAGGTAGTGACCACTCCAGCATCCCAAAAGCTCCAAAGACCAAACATTCTTTAGATTGGCTCAAACAATTGAAAATCACCTGGTTTGTATTCATCCCTGAGAATACCCAAATTGTACCAGACCCTGGGGTAATAGCTCAGAGTTTTATATGATGTTTCACTGACATAATATGAATTCAGGCAAATTAAGGCAATGAAGTTGTTTTCAACAAAGAAGATAAAAAGTAGCTGTGTCATAAACAACTACCAGCAGAGGGAAAGAAGGAGAGATGAGGATGTACCTTACACACCTGTGTCTAGGAAAGAGCAGCAAACCTAGCACAGCCCCAGGATCAGAGAGACAATAGGAAGTGAACACAAACATCAAATATTTTCCAGATGGGAAAGAGATAAAAAGGGAAAATGAAATTCCCACAAGTCTGAGAGGGTTGTGTGGGAATGTAAAGGAGATAACTGCCAACATTCAGTGACATGCCCCAGGCCTTATCCCAAGAGAACCCAAGAGCCTAATCATACTTTCTCAGGAACTCACTCACACAAATCTTGCCACCCTTTATCTGCCCACACACAGATACTGACAGACTTTCCTTGTTCCAGGACAAATCCTACAGGCATTGTAGGACAGGGTCCCTCCATGCCCTCACTTGTGTGTGTGTGTGTGTGTGAGAGAGAGAGAGAGAGAGAGCGTGTGAACTCTATGAAGTATCTCCATATTACTTTCCACAGAGGTTGTACTAGTTTGCAGTCCCACCAGCAGTGTATGAGTGTTCCTATCTCTCCACATCCATGTCAACATTTATTGTTTTGGGACTTTTTGATAAAGGCCATTCTTACTGGAATTAAGTGATATCTCATTGGGGTTTTGATGTGCATTTCCCTGATGATTAGAGATGTTAAGCATTTTTTCATGTGTTTGTTGGCCATTAGTCTGTCTTCTTTCAAAAAGTTTCTGTTCATGTCCTTTGCCCACTTTTTAATGGGGTTGTTTGATTTTTTCTTACTGATTTTCCTGAGTTCTATGTAGATTTTAATTATCAGCCCTTTATCAGAGATATAGTAGGCAAATATTTTCTTACATCCTGTAGGTTGTCTATTAGCTACAATGATTATTTTCTTAGCTGTGGAGAAGCTTTTTAATTTGAGCAGGTCCCATTTGTTTATTTTTATTGTTGTGTGATTGCTTTTGGGTCATCTTCATAAATTCTTTGCCTAGGACTATATAAGGTATAGATATTTTTCCAATATTTTCTTCTAGAATTCTTATAGTTTCATGCCTTAGGTTTCAGCACCCTTTTATGATAACAACACTTAACAAAATAGGCATAGATGGGACTTACCTCAAAATGGTAAAAGCCATATATGACAAACCCACAGCCAACATCATACTGAATGGGAAAAATTGAAGGCATTCCCACTTAGAACTGGAACCATACAAAGTTGCCCTCTCTCACCACTTCTATTCAACATAGTGCTGAATGTCTTAGCCAGAGCAATCAGACAAGAGAAGCATATCAAGGCCATCCAAATTGGGGCATAAGAAGTCACTCTGTGACTTCTTTGCTGACACACTTCTTTGCTGACGATATGATCTTATGTCTAGAAAACCCCAAAGATTCTGCCATGAGACTACTGGAATTGATAAACAAATTCAGCAAAGTCTCAGGTTACAAAATCAATGTACAAAAATCAGTAGCATTCCTATATGCCAACAACAGTCAAACAGAACCAAATCAAAGACTCAATACCCTTCACAATAGCAACAAAGAAAATAAAATACCTAGGAATATATTTAACTAGAGAGGTGAAATACTTCTACAGGGAGAATTAGGAAACACTGAGGAAGGAAATAGAAGATGTAAACAGGTGGAAAACCATACTATGCTCATGGGTTGGCAGAATCAACATTGTTAAAATGTCTATACTACCCAAAATGATCTACAGATTCAATGCAATCCCTATTAAAATACCAATATCATTTTTTTGCAGATCTAGAAAAAATAATTCTACACTTTTTATGGAACCAGAGAAGACCCTGTATAGCAAAACCAATCTTAAGCAAAAAGAACAAATTGGGAGACATCAATTCACCAGATTTCAAGCTATACTACAAGGCTATAGTAACTAAAATAGCATGGTACTGGCACAAGAACAGGGATATAAACCAATGAAACAAAACTGAGAACCTAGATATAAAACCATCCTCATATAGCCATCTAATCTTTAACAAAGCAGACAAAAACATACACTGCGGTAAAGAATACTTATTCAATAAATGGTGCTGGGAAAATTGGATAGCCACATGTAGAAGACTGAAACAAGATCCGCACCTCTCACCTCTCAGAAAAATCAACTCATAATGGATAACAGACTTGGCCACTTCTTTAGCTGTGCATTTTGTTTCTGTCTCTACACGTTTTCTTTACCCTTTTTGGGGGACTTAGCATACTCAGTCCGTCTCATTTCTTCTGCAAACTAAATAATTATCCTAATGTTTTATTCAGTGAAGAAGCTACTCTGGAAATCTAATTTTCCTACCAAGAGTTGCATAGCCAATTTGGGAAATTCAAACATCTGTAATCCCAGGAAAATTTTAGGGATTTTTTAAAAAACCCAAAAAGCTCAGACATACACAATTTTCAAAACCATAGAGAAAGTTTCCAAAGTGACTCTCTTCTCATTCTAGATATTTTTATCTCTCCAGTAAAGTTTCACAGGAGTTTTTCCTTACTATTCTTTTCAAAGTACTACTTTGCAGTTGCTGATTTTCAGGCTCGGTGTCTTTTCAAAGATGCTTTTCTGGGATTGTTGATTTCAGGCCATTTCAACTGCAAGAGTTATGCAAGTGTGACAACTTTTTTTTTTCACTCTAAAAAAAGATGCTCCAGCCTATTTTTTGTGCTCATAATAAAGGCAAAAGATAAAGGCTGAAGTTGGGCATTGGTGTAGACTTTGCCCGGAAAGGAAGAGCTAAGAAAACTTAGCTCCAAATCAGTAGCACAATCAAAGCTAGAAATGGAGGACTGATGACAAAACAAAGCTTCAAGTTAGGCATAGACCTACACTTTTATTACATTTATAATCATATTGTTATTACCATCACCCTTTTTTTTTTTTTGCTTCTTTAGACGTTTAAGGAAACCCAAAAAGTTATACTGAGTTTAGGAGTAAGAAGTTATACAACACTTAGATAATACAATGTGTCTGCAGTATAAAATCAATATTTATTGAGTTTTTACAGTTCTCTTTTTGTCAATTAATTTTAGTTCTTTAGTTAGTGTGTTACACTGTGGACTCTCACTGAGTTTGAGAAATTTATAATAGAATCTTAGAGGAATTTAAAATTTAACCCCTCTCTTTAAATACAATTGTGTATGTGTGTGTGTGTATACATGAACACATATTTAAATAAAACCATAAAATATATCTGAGGTTCAATATATATGAACTACCATTTAGGAAATTTCTAGACATTATTTAATTCCCTGATGTCTCTTAGAAACAAAATGTCTGTTTCTAATAAACTTTTCATATAAATGCCAAGTGAAACAAAATGTCACGTGCAAGACACAGAACTGATTGAAGAGTTGGTTTAATGTCTGACCAGTGGCTTTTTCATCTCTGGTATTGCTTCTATTCATGGAGAGCATGTGTCTTCTCACACTTGATTGTGGGAAACTTAATTGCTGGAAGTAGAAATAGTGTACAGTTGTACCTCTGAATGTGGATTCCATCTCCTTTGTTACCAGCAGAACTTTATCTCTTGCTTTCCTCTCTCTTCTCCAGGGGTAGCCATTGCAAAGTGCACTATCACCGTCCATGAATCATGGGAAGAAGGGGCACTCTTATTTTTACAATCAAAGTCTGTATCAGTTAGGACTCATTCATCAACAAGTAACACAATTCTTTTTTTTTTATTTCAGCATATTATGGGGGTACTAACGGAGACTTCAAAAATAAAGGCCTTTAATTGCTCATAGAGTGAAAAGTCTAGGAGTAGGTGGTTCTAGATTTGATACAGAAGGCCAAAGTTCATATCAAGGAGCCAGGACTTTTCTATCTTTCTGCTCTGTCTTCTTCAGCTTTTTGATGATTTGGGTCCTTAAGCTACAGAAGGGCATGGAGGAAGAATTATGTCTTCATGCCACCATGTTCAATTCAGAGAATGGGCTAGAGGAAAGGGGTTTTGTTGTGTCAGGAAGACAAGTCTCTCCCAGAAGATCCTTATTAGACCTCCCTTTGTAACTTGCAAGAACTGGGTCACATGATCCTCCAACCCATAGCTTCTGGGAATACTGACAAAAATGGTTAGCTAGCAAAGGAGAATATGATTGTTGTTCTTGGATTAGACAAACCCGGATTCATCTTCTGGGGCTGGGCACATTGATACAACCCCTCCTCTACTTGTAGCATTATGATTCCCTGGGCAAGGAAAAGTAGAAAAGGCTGTTGTGCAATTAAGCTTTGCCAGTTTCCCAGGCTGTGACTTCTATAACATCTCCCTCTGTCTCCTGTGATTCAGCACAGTCTTCAGAACGTGGCTGTTTCCTCACCTTAGGTTCCAGACCTCCAGTCAGAAAACTTCCTAATTGTTGATTCACAGAGAAAGGCAGGTTGTTTCTCTTGACTAGGTTTAACTTACCATTCTGGAGCTTGTAACATAATGGTTCACAACATCATACTTTTATGCTTTTCAGCTATTTCATTATTATAAACCTAAGAACTTCCAGCTTCAAAATATGCCTTTATCTTTTTTTTTCCCCTTAACTCCCCTATGGCTGCTTCTCTCTGGGTATAAAATAAAAGGATAAACAAGCCTGGGGTTATCTCCTCTAATTTCCAGACCCATCAGTCTCTACCAGGAGAGAGTTTGTGATATAGGGCATCTATATTCTCTTGTTTCAACTATTAACTACTCTGCTGGCTGTTCTACTTTTCCCATAAATGTTTAAATAGTATGTATAATGGTACTATCTGAATAGATTTTTCATTACAGAAGTCATTTTTCAAAGAGGTTTGTCACTATTTTTAAAATAGCATTTTAGCATGTTTATGAAAAGCAGTTTTCAACTAATTTTTGTATTAATTTCTTCACAGATAGAAGAAAGGGATATTTTTTAGACATTTTACATTATTTATATGTTGGCAGATATGAAACTACCCAGTTAGACTTTATTTGCATTTTAACAATTGATTTTAAAACAATTGAAAATGCAGATAAATTGATAAGTTACTCATGTTTGAGGGTGCTAGGTGATGTTTACAGATCAGTAATTTACCCCCAACATAATATATTCCATCTAGTGAATTCCATCTTGAATATTCCTGTAACACAAGATTAAGAAAAATGAGGTCTAAATGAATTATTTAATGTCTCAGTTTTGAAATAGTTGCTTCTTTTACCTTTTTTATATTAGAGGTCTTTCTCATTTGGGTTTTAATTGCTTGCTCTTCTGCCATCAGTTAGTCATCTTCAATTTAACTATCATTGCTAAACAAATAATTGTCTTTCATAATACATTGTCTCATTGTCTTGGTCACCTACAATCAAGCACAGGTGTCATAGTTGGTTCTCAGTAGGGAGATTCAGGAAGTGGCTGGTGTTGAAGAGAGAAATATGACTGTAGAGGAAGAGTCCAAATTGCCCTCTATGAAAATTTCATTTAATATTCAAAAAATTAATTTTTGTTAACATGGGGAGGACCATCTGTATCCTCTATTCCTCCACAAAAGAAGCGCTCAAAAAGACCTCCAGAAAGGAAAAATATCAGTTACACTTCCTTGGGCCTGAAGTCTTGTCTGGCGGATCTTTATAAAGAAATGGAGGCGGAGATAATAAGTCATTCTTTTCTTTGCTTCATTTTCTTGAAAGCCATGTATCCCAAGATACCATAGAACTGAACAAAATAGCTTAGATTCTGATTGAAAAGGCAGACTCAGAGTCTAGAAATGCAAAATAACAGCCCATATGCCAAACCACATGCATTGTAAGTCTTGATACTTCTGAAGGAAGATTTTAAAGGCGACAGAGAATTCCAAATTTGGAACCCACAGAGACATCTGGTATCTTAGAACTTTCCATTTTCCCTTGGCAGATATTTCAGCTAATTTTCTCACCTTGGTCGGAGTGTATAATTCTTTTTAAAGCTTATTCTAATTTTAACATATTCTCTGTATTTCACTGTTACTGTGAAATGGCCCTACTGTCAGGACCAACCATTTAAGTTTAGCACTTAGGTCATTTAACAATTTCTTAGAAGAGCAAAATAAGGGGGTAGGATTTAATTAACATAATGGGTACACTATCAACTTTTTTTTTAGATTTGTGGCATTTATGCATATTTCCAAATTTTAGTCCTTAAAAAGACATATGAAAAAAATGACAGATGAACCAAAATGTAGAAAAGGCATTGCATTCCAAATGGTGATGTTCATCATCAGTGTGCATGAGGTGGCTCTACCAAAACTATCTTAAGAGGTATAATCATCATGCTGCTTGCTCCTTGCAAACCAGTTGCTAATAGCTGGTCTGTGCCTACTTGCAGTATTCATTATTTTGGATCCTTATTTTCCCAATGTAGATGGTAGGGTGGGATGGGCACTTGAGGAGACTGGTGAGGCTTTGGGGTAATTATTGTGAAGGGTGTACTAAGGGGTGCATATAAGGATTATTGAGTAGCAATGAGGGCTCTGTTGAAATTGAACAGTATGATTATTTAGTGGTGTCAACCGTTTCTATTTAATGACACTTGGCAACAGTATCATAGGATTGTGTTTGTTTTATAGTTGAAAGGGACTATCTCCAACTCTCTCAACTGACAAATGAGGAAACTGAGGTACAAATAAGCTAAAGGAGCTGTCCAAGTCTACATGGCAAATGGCAGAGCAATTCTAACTTCTAAACCAGATATGAGAGTAATATTTATAAAGCCAGTAATTTCTTAAGTATTTCAGAGTATGACAAACTCTAAAATAATCAGATTTGAGAATTTTTGATGGTTTTTCTCTCTCTCTAGTGTCTTGTCAGAGAAGATCCTGCTAGTATTTGATCAACATATCTTCTTTTATTTGTGGTACCATTTTTTGAACTACTGAGTCAAGTCTTACTTATCAGAAACAAGAGAAAATGCCAAATATGAAAATTTAGGTACTATCGATCCACTCACCAAAGATTTATAATTAGTAGATGGCTTCTTTTATTTTTAGTATCTATATCTGTATTTATTAATCAATCAATTGATGAATAGGCAGATTTAATTTTTCATGTTCTAAGTTTAGGTGCCTAAAAAAAAATCACATTCTTGAGAACACTTCAAGAAATGAAACAAAGAGTTAGTAGTGCCAGTTGGACCACTAACTACCACCAATGCCACTTATACAGCTGTATTAATATTCATTGCAATCCCATATGTTTACATAATTTAATTCTTATACTGTGAGAGAGGTACTATTATCTCCCCTATCTAAACAATGGGGAAAAGAAAGCTCAGAGAGGTTAACCAGCTAACTAGTAGCTAAACCAAGTTCTTCCTTTATAGTCTAGTTTTTTATACCTATAACCTAAGAAGGTTGTATATCTGACCTGGTAACTTTTAAAGACTAATGTTGATTGTGCTTCAAAAAATTGAAAAGGATTCAAGATCAATTTGCCTGATAAAGGTTTCATTGAACATACTGCAGCCTATGCAAAAGTCTTTCATGCAGTTGGCCAGTAGTTGTTAACGTCTGATGACTTCCCTGGAAACATATTCAATCTGAAATAGAATTGACGAGTCATTTATTTGACCAAGTTGTTTAGGAAAATGAGTCAACATAAGCACTGAATAAAGTCAGTATCAACTTACACCCAGATGTCTCTAGGAGCCCCCTAAAATAGTCATTAATGGTTTCTGGCTCAAAGCAAACCTAAACTTTGCTACGGTAGTAGAATGCTTTCTAATCATGCTCAAATGGACAAATATAGCTTGACAAAGGTGCCAAGAACACTCATTGGTGAAAGGACAGTCTCTTCAATAAATGATGCTGGGAAAACTGGATATCCATATGTAGAAGAATGAAACTAGACTCCCACCTCTCTATAAAAAAATCAAAATAGATTAAAGACCTAAATGTAAAACTTGAAACAATGAAACTACTAAAAGAAAACATAGAGGAAATGATTCAGGACATTGGTCTGAGAAAAGATTTTATGAATAAGACCTCAAAAGCAACAAAAGCAAAAATAAACACATGGGATTATATCAAACTACAAAGCTTCTGCATAGCGAAGGAAACAATCAACAGAGTGAAAAGACAACCTAGAGAATGGGAGAAAATATTTGCGAACTGTAATACTCATCTGACAGGATTAATATTTAGAATATACAAGGAACTCAAACAACAGCAGAAGACCCCAACAATCTGATTAAAAAATGGGCAAGTGATCTGAACAGACATTTCTCAAAAGAAAACATGTAAATGGCCAAGAAATATATGGAAAAATGCTCAGTGTCATTAATCATCACAGAAATGCAAATCAAAACCACAATAAAATATCATCTCATCACAGTTAGGATGGCTATTATCAAAAAGACAAAAAATATCAAACGCTGGCATGATGTGGAAGAAAGAGAACTCTTATACACTGTTGGTGAGATGTAAACTAGTATAGCCACTATGAAGAACAGTACGGCAGTTCCATTAAAAACAAACAAACTACAAATAGAACTACTGTGTGATCCAGCAATCCCACTACTAGGAATTTATCCAAAGGAAAGGATATCATTATATCGAAGAGACTTTTGCACCTCCATGTTTATTGCAGCACTATTTACGATATTCAAGGTATGAAATCAACTTAGGTATACAACAAAAAATGAATGGATAGAGAAAATGTGGTATATATACATAGTGGAATACTATTCAGCCATAAAAAAGAATGAAATCCTGTCATTTGTAGCAACATGGATGGAACTGGAGGACATTATGTTAAGTGAAATAAGCCAGGTACAGAAAGTTAAACACCACATGTTTTTACTCATATGTGAAAGCTAACAACAGGTGATCTTACAGAAGTAAAAAGTGGAAAAGAGGATACTAGAGTCTGGGAGGGGAGAGCAAAGGGAGGGCTAGGGAGAGATTTGTTAAAGGATACAAAATTACAACTAGATAGGAAGAATATGTTATAGTGTTCTATCTTGCAGTCCCCACCACCCCAGCACCACCCCGGCTGTGGGCCAGTACCAGTCTGTGGCCTGCTAGGAATCGGGCCACGCATCACTGCCTGAGCTCTGTCCTCCCCACCTTCAGTCCATGGAAAAGTTATCTTTCATAAGACTGGTCCCTGGTGCCATAAAGGTTGGGTACCGTTATTACCACTGTAGGCTAACTCTAGTTAACAAATATATTACTTATATAGTTTCAAATAATTACAAAGAGGATACTGAATGTTCCCAACACAAAGAAATGTTAAATGTTAGAGATGATGGGTATGCTAATTACCCTGAACTGATCACTATACATTATAGGTATAGAAACATCACTATTATAATTGTACATGAATATGTACAATTTGTACAATTATTATTTGTAAATTAAAAAATAAAATTTTAAAAAATGAACATTACATTTGAAAGACATGGTGGTCATATAACATTCAAATATAGCTGAAAAATCTAGGCTTGTAGAATTGTAAATTTGCCCTATTAGAACCTTCTCTATCAGCAAATTCCACTGATATTATACTTACGCATCTTATTCAAAAGGAAATACAATATAAAATTACTGATATTCAGATTCTCTCATTTTATAACTAAGTGAAGCAAAAATAATAATAAATTGTTTCTTAGGTAAGGTAGGTTAAAGAATTACTGGTTTCTTTATTCTCAAGCAATGTTTCTAGGGTAGATTCCCAATTAGTAAGGATTATTGGAATCTCAAATTTGCAGTTTTGGGGCAGAAAACTTCTAGGAGACCTGCTTTGTTTGGTTTGGTTTTTTGACCCTACTGAAATTTTTAAAAGGCTTTATAATTGGGCAGGTGTAATGGCTGGTCAAAACACAAGCACTTAGTGCCTCTTGTTTGATATCTGCCCCTCTTCATTTTTTATAACACCTGTCTGGCACTGGTGGATATTATAAACTATCTAGTGTGACTGACCCTTTGGTTTTTTGGTCCATTTTTTAAAATGGGATATGCTCTGGGTTAAATAGAGTGAAAACAGTGATGGTAATTAATGCTACACTAAGATATGATTCACAAACTCCCTTGTAGTGACACTTAATAATATGGAAGAATGTTTTGAGTATGAAAAACACTTTATAACATAGGTAGCCCATGCACTATCCCTTTAATTAAAATTTTTAAAAGTTGTTAGTCATTATTTCTTGATATTGAGATCACAAACCTTTTTATATGTTTTATGTGTATATTTCAAAATTTCTATAAAAGCTCGTCACATTTTTAATAAGAAAAACACAAATATTCTTTTCACTAAAAGAATAACCAAGTCACTGTGAAAATTAAAGCACAGGAAAAGTAGTCTTGTTCGATGTAACAAATAAAACTAAAACATTGTAGCTCAGAGAATTTGGAAGTTTTTAAAAGGAAGATGGTGGTAGAAGTAAACTTTTGTACTTTTCTAATTGGTGTTACAGAGTGTAATGAGAAGAGAGTAACAAATAAAATACTCAAACAAAAGGTAGAATAGAATGATTTTAAGGATAAGTATTGAAATACTATTATCATCTATAATGATACAGTACCTCTTTTCTAATGTGGAAACTGAGTTGGTACTGTACTTTCAACACTCAGGGAGTACAAATAACCTAACCATAAACTATAAGAAGCAAATGGAGTAATAATACTTTTATGTTTATGAGACATTCACTTTCCTTTATTATTATTTCCTCACATATAATGGTTTACACAGAAAGTACTTTTAGAGGTAGTAACCCATTTAATACTCATGGTTTTATAAGACAGGCAGGACAGTTATTGTTAATACCCATGTAATAGAAGAGGAAACATACTCCAAGAGGACAAATAATTTGCTGAGTATGAGATGGTAGATTGGTGTCTTTTTATAACTTGATGGTAAAATACCTGTTTGCTGAACTACATCTTTGTGAATAGATTTAGTGTTTGACCTTGCTCAAACTCTTCTTGTCAACCAAAATGTTACCCTTGCTCTTGATATATTTATGCTTCTAAATCCTATTTGATTATTCAAAGTCTTTTGATTAAAAGCAGTGGTTATATTTAAAATATTTAACAGTCCGAATGATGTGGCAACAACCAATCAGAATGGTTGCTGGAATAGGCACCAATTCATCAGGATAGCCCACAAACAAATAACATGGCTGTATAGGTGTATATCAGCTGCATGTCAGTTGTATAACAGAAAACCCAACTCGCACTTTTTAAGAAATTCAGGAGAAGTTTTTGACATCCATAACTTGGCTGTACAGATATGTCCTCATTTTGTAGACATAACAGGATCTAGAGATTCATATGATGCTAATTCTATCTCCTAGTTCTCCTTTTCTCTGTAGTGACTCAATTTTTAGGAGAGCTCTCTCTTCTTGTGGTGCAAGATGACTTGTAGTGGCTCCAGATTTATATTCTTTTCCCTCAGCAAAAATGCATGTCTCTCTATTGGTTGCCTAACAAAAGTCTTAGGACAAACTTTGGCTCTGATTGGTGCAAGCAATGGGGATGACAGTCAGGTCCATTCAAATGGTTAGACTAAGAGTGGAGGAGGAGGAAAGTTCCTGCAGAAAAACCAGAGGTTGTAACAAAAGGAAGGGGGAAAAGTGATAGCAAATACCAAACTATAAATAGCTACTCTACTTTCTCTTTCCTATGAACTTTCATACAACTTTATTACTTTTAATATTTTTCTAAATTATAAAATAAATGTACTGTCATTTAGAATATTTGAAAGATAAAGTAAAATATAAGAACAAAATCGGGCTAGATGTAGTGGCTTATGCCTATAATCCTAGCACTTTGGGAGGCCAAGATAGGAGGATCTCTTGAGACCAGGAGTTTGAAACCAGCCTGGGCAACATTGCAAGACACCATGCCTACCATCAAAAAAGAGAACTAAATCTATAAAGAAAAATATAAAAATAGGACATGATACTGAATTAGAAATATGCATTTATTTCTAATTTATTATTATACTGGGGCATAGCCTATGTGGGTGAAGTTTACCTACGATCTCTTATTAGATTTCTAACTCAGGTAGGCCCAAGACTCTACTTTTTGTATTCTGAGAGTCTCATGAAGAATTGAAGTAAAATTACAAGGTGTCCAGAGAAATAGCAGAATTCCTCAGGGTGGTAGCCGGTTTGGTGTCACTTTCTCTTTAGGATTCCAATTTTCAGTGAGTTTTGAGGACCTGCAGATTCTTCGCTTTTGTTCCAGTATGAGAACATGCAAAAATATTTTGTTTATATTGTATCCATTTTGGTTGTTTTAATCAGTGGATCAATCAGTGTATCGAATCTGTCACAATGTTAGAAAATGAAGTGATCTTTTGTTCCTTTCTCATGTTTTCAGTAACATCTTTTATTTCTCACCTATTGTTTTTTCATAACTATTCTTTCTCTGGCATCTCACCTATTTTAAACATGATTATTTTAGAGTTTATATCCAATAAGTCTGATATCTGAAATTCTCGACACTCTGTGTTGTACTGTTTTTTTCTGTTGACCTTTGTTCATGGGAATCTTGTCTCTCTGTGTGTTTTATAAGTTTAAATTGTGAAGTCATGGTTACTGGGACTTCATATGTGGGAATCTTGGGAGGGAGCCATCCTCCATGCAGGCTTAACATTTGCCTCTGTTAGGTAGCTCAGCCTTTTACTATTCTGGGTCCACTTTAAGTTAATTTCTTGGTTTGGAGTTTCTGGGACTACATGTATTGTATAAAATCAAATAATCTTTCCAGGTTTGTGATCTGGTCCCAGTTGCAACTCCAGCCTTGCTTGGCCACAAGGCTTTGCTTGTCTCTTGTCACTGTGGATGCTGCTAAAACCTTAGCCTCTTGGATTCAAGATCAGAAGAGGATCCAAGATTGGCCATTGCTTTAGCATCAGTCAGTTTACCACCCTGCTTTCCAGCACTTTAGTCTTTTTAGCTTTCTATTTCTCATTATTTATTTTCCCTTTTAAATTTTATATTTAACAGATTTATCTGTTTCATTTCTTTGATAGTATTGTAGTATTTAGTATTGGTTTCATTCCTTTGATAGTCTTTTGCCTGACTATATTTTGTGATCAAGATAAGAATATGAACATTTTTATAAATATTCCCTTGATACTTGAAAATATTTTTACATAGTTAACTGTATAACTATTTAATCCTATTAATTATGCTATTTATTTTCTATCTTTTTAAATATATTAAAGGTGGAAAGAGATATATGAAAGTCTTCAACAGTTTTTTTTTTCTTTTTCTTCTTATATTTCAGCAAGTTTTTTGGGGGGAGTGTGCATGTGGGTGTGGGACTGTACTATGCATTCTATTAAGGTTCATGATTTTTATATCTTTATTGAGTGTTGTGCCTTTTAATCTTCTAAATCTTGAATTACATAGTATAATATTTTACTTGAACAAATTATTCAACTTACATTTATAACCAGTTATACATGTTAAAAGTAAAGTATTATCTTTTAAATTTTCTCTGTGTAAAATGAGGAATTTGACCCACTTTTACTTACTTTCATTCATTCAATCAAAAGATATTTGTTGAATACCTATCATGTTTCTCCAAGCACTGTTCAAGTTGTAAAATATAAGGATAAAAGTCCCTGCCTTCTTGAGCTTAATTTTAATGGGAAAACAGGGAATAAACTATAAGTAAATTACAAAATTTCCTCGATTAAAAAAAATACGTTTTTCACAATTTAACATCTTTGAAATCAGGATGCCTCTTACAACTGACAATGTATCATTGTTTAATTGGCCATGTCTTTTTTGGTAGACTATTTTTAAATGGTGAGCCTTATAATTAACAATATATTAAATGAGTTAAATGACATAGTATATCAAATAGTGATAAATACTATAGAGAAGAATAAAGCAGAGAAGGGGATGGGAATTTCTTCATAAGTCTTACATTTTTATTTTTAATTTTTTAAAATTTTTAATTGATACATAATAGTTGTACATATTTTGGGGGTATATTTTGATACTTGTATACAATGTGTAATGGTCATATCAGAGTGGTTGGGATATTTATCACCTCAAACATTTATCTTAAATATTATGTTTTTAAATAGGATGGTCAAGGGTTGTTTTCCTAAGAAGGAGACTTTTGAACAAAGACCTGAAGGTGCTGAGAGACTGAGTAGGACCAATGTGTATTGTTGCACAGGTCATGCCCTGCTTAACACTAAATGTTGCCATTTGTACAGATTATGTGAAGAACCTCATGACTGTGCTTGGTAGCTATTGGAGAGAACTATGTGGATATCTAGGGCAAGGTTGTTACAGGCAAAAGTACGTTATGTACAAGGATGATGAGTGTTGAGTGCACCCTGGCATGTTCAAGGCACAGAGTGAGTGTGGGAATTTGAGGCTGGAGAAGGAGGTAGGACTTCAACTTTTGCACTGAGATGGGAAACCATTTGAAGATGTGAATAAGGCAACTGATAACATCTGACTCATATTTTCAAAAGAACTACACTGATTGCAGTGTTCTGAAGAAGCTACAAAAGGGGCCAAGGTAGGATCTGGGGAGGTGGATTAACAGGAGGACTATAGTAATCCAGGTGTGAGATGCCTTGGTGGGGAGGGTGAGAAGTGATCATCAGGGTCTGTATAGATTTTGAATGTTTGTAGGGCCAACAGGATTTGCTAATGTACCTCATATGCTGAGTAAGAAAAAAAAGCCAAGGATTTTTCAAGTTTTGAAGTCTGAGCAACTTCTCTCACTCCCCTGTTTGTTTGTTTATATAATCTAGGGTTTAAAACCCTGAGAATCCTTATAAAATTAATTTTTAATAAAATATTTTTGTTAAAGTATTATCACTGATATTTAGACTCAGTTTTTTAGGTATTTTTATCTTTATTTTTTATTTACTTAGTTTTTTAATTTCAGTATATTATAGGGGTACAAATGTTTAGGTTACCTATATTGCTTTTGCCCCACCCAAGTCAGAGCTTTAAGCGAATCCATCCCCTGGACGGTGCTCACCTCACCAATTAGGTGTGAATATACCCATCCCCTTCTCCCCCCTCCCACCTGCCCAGCACCGATGAATGTTACTACTATATGTGCACATAAGTGTTGATAAGTTAATGCCAATTTGATGGTGAGAACATGTGGTGCTTGTTTTTCCATTCTTGTGATACTTCACTTAGTAGAATGGGCTCCAGCTCTATCCAGAATAATATAAGAGGTGCTAGATTATCATTGTTTTTTGTGGCTGAGTAGTACTCCATGGTCAGTTTTGTAACCAAATTTATTAGTATGTTTACACAGCACTAAGTTAAACTGGTTTTAGTTCTCATCTGCTTTATTATTATCTTGGTTCTTGATTTTGAGTTATCTTTTGATTCCCAAGACTATTGCCATATCTGGCCTCCACCTACAACTTTCTACTCTGGATTTTGGTATTTGCAATTTCCATTTGGATATGGAATATACTGTGTAGACAGTGGGAGTAAGAACAATAACACTTTTATTTTCTCTGTCTATCTATATGATAGATATGGGTATGATGGAAAGATGGCCACTTAGTTTTGTGCTTTGTTTAAACTTCTTGTTTCTGAACCAGGAGAAAGACAGAATATGGGACAGTGTCATCTACCTACATATAGGAAGGCAGGCCTCCCTTTTTCTAGTGGTGTAATGGGAGTAGGCCGCTGATTTGGTCTTTCAGTCTGGTTCCATTGACCTTGCAGTGAATATATTTCCCTGATTCTGAAAGCAGAGTGATTATCAGGTCTTGTTCTCAGTGTTTCTGTTTGTTTTTTTCTTGTTATATGCCTTCATATATTTTAGTGGGACAGTGATGCCGTGTGTATGTCAAGGATAATCTGTTAGGCATTATTTTATTTTAAGCATCATACAGTGCCTTTAAATTTAACATTACTATAAATAGCTGCCTTAGTTGGAGAAGACACCAGCTGAGAATAAGCTAACTTGTAAAGGGAATTTATCTGCATTGGACTCAGCATTCTGACTTTTAATAACATTTCAAAATGGTACTATTACCTTCACGTACAGTTGTTACACGCAGCATTTGTGGAAAATTATGTTTTGTATGACATCATATATTACACACTAATCATTTTTCCCAAATAGGCTTTCAATTTGTGTTCTTCTTGTGTAGGATTTGAAAGCAAAGTTATTTCCATATATGCAAGACCACATCTTGAATCCCAGTGGAAGATGATTGCTTTCATATAGACCCTGAAAGGAATGAAGCTTATTTGAAAATTTAGGATGTATCATTTGAATAGTGTGATAATGTGGTTTGTGGGTGATACCCTGCCCTGCCTTGGTTGCTTTGTGCATCGTCATGTTGAGGTGTATTTGTGGAAATTGCCTGTATCTGAGCTCCTATGCACTTGAGTGCAACACCAAGAAATAATTACTAGCTCTGTGGACTTCCTAGAATAGTAGCTCTAATAATACAACTTTTATAGTATATATAGGAATAGCCAATTCCTATATATATATATGTATGTATGTATATATTTTTTTCTATGTTTAGTAAAAGTAGTATTCTGGTGTGAATCTTTATAGACAAAATAATATTGCTTCTTTTTAAATGTTGGACAAGGCTAGTGCCAGCCCACCAGGAAGGCCTAAAGCCTAGCCATCTGTCAGCAGAAGGAAAGTAGTGACACCAGCTGAAAGAGAAATGGCCTTTCACTGAAGGGAGTTTTCCTTAGGATATTCTAGTCATTTGTGAGTTTTGCTTCATTGAACAATAAAAACAAAAGCTGTTTTGTATGCTATGAACTGCTTAATCATGGCTTTATAATTTTGCAATGAAGATTTTCTTTTATAGGTGGTTGTGGGTTATCAATATTCTACTGAATGATATTTGAATATAATTTAAACTTAATAGGGTTAAGACATGTATTGATGTACATCTAACATTGTTATTTTCAGGATAACTTTAGCTAAGAAAATATTTTAACATCTTAGAGAAATAACAAATAGTCCATATTAGCTTTGCAAATAACCACTTATCCAGAGAATAACAGTAGAAGTAGAGAAAGTAGCAAAGGATAATATCAATATCCTTATTCTTCTGTAATAAAGAATAATATATCTTTATTCTTCTCTAGGAAGGGCTGTGTGGTTAAGAAACTGGATGGGTGGTGAAAGTTTTAGGCCATTCTGTGAAACTATTCTTTTGATTGAATAATATTATTATAAGTACATGTGTTAATTTTAAATACCTTCTATGTTTAAAGCCCTTCTATATATTGTAAGAAATTAAAACAAAGAAACAAATTTAATATAGTAGGGGAAATGACATGTTCTGGCCAATCCATGATAGAAAACAGCATCAATTTGTATTGCCATTCTTGTCTATTTGCTAAAAAGATTATTTTATTTTATGGGAGTGGGCAGACTAATATTTTATAGTCTTTCTATAGTATATGATTAATTTTCTTAAAAAAAACCCTAAAATCAAAAATAAAATCTAAGTACTAGTGTTAAAAATCTCTAAATTACTTTTTTTTAATTGTGTTCTAGAAGCAATTATGCATAATCTCAAAGTCTTATAACCTCTGTAACTTTTAGGATAAGAAGTTGTTAAATTTCAATATTATGATTCAAATATGTAAAGTCTAATAAATTACTTGACTAAGGAAAAAACTATGTTCCATTGGACACTGTGGATTATTCTCTTTTGTCAATGTTAATTGAAAGGGTTATAGAAATGGAAAAATTAGACCAGATTTTTCAAAACAACAGAAGCTATAAGAATAAATTGTATTTACCTTTGGGAAGCATTGAGGTACATGTTAGAAAAATAAGGCTATTCATTTCTCTTATTCTTCACTCTTTGTCTCGGTTGGTCCTTTTCCTGGCTGTCATAGCCTAGTAACCTGCTGAGGTCTCAGGTGGGGAAGCCACAGTTGGCCAGCTGTTCTAACTAATCTGCAGAATTCATTAGCTATCTGTGGACAATGTAGAGAACTGTAAGTATAGCCTTCTTTTAGGAAAATCTGTGCTACAAAGAAGACTGAAACTCAAAAAGCAATCTCACAGATCATTATTCACACTATAAAGGACTTTTTTTTTTTTTTTGGTTTTCAAAAGGAATTATCCTGAGATTCCTGTAAAAATCAATCTCCCATGTGCACTAAAACACAATTCACTACAACAGTTTTTTTGACAGAATTTTCAGGAGGACCCATTGAGAAAGTAGGTAAATTGAATTCTTTCTCCTAAAAATTGCATTTTTAGGAGAGAGTTTTGATTGTAATTAAAGAAATGCTCAAAATTGTTATTCCTTATAGTTTTTTGTCATTCAGATCTTGGGTAGGAGTTTTCATTTCAGAGATTAAATATTAATTAATATGTATTCTTCTATTGAATTGCTTCTATTATCACCAAAGGATGGGTTTTTGTTCAGGAAAGTGATCGCTATAGCTTTTTAGTAGAATGATTTACTCAGTGGCTACTCTTATAAATGCTACTTACTCCTGTAAGATGTTGCACCCCAAATTGTATTTGCTTTTATTTTTTGTGCTCATGGACTTGAGTGCACACGCATACATACCACACACACACTTTGTGTAGTTATTAGAATGTGGATAACAATAATATTTCCTTGTTAAAAAAAAAGAGGAATACGGGATTTTCATATCGAAAACTTTAATATGGATGTCAGTGGGATATACATATGGGAATGTGAGCTATAGAATTGGGTCTTTTATTAGCAGTTGCCCAATTGGAATGCTTTCTAAAGCCAGGTTCAGATCTCTTTTAAACCAAAGGAAGATGTTTACCTTAAGAAGCTAAGAGAGAAGAGCTCAGTGGGAGACTGCTACACAAATAAATGCTAATGCTGTGGAATGTTATTTGCCTCAGTCTACTCCTAAATACATTAATTTTCTCTTTTGCTCTTCTAAATGCTCAATTAAATTCTTCAATTTTTTTTTTCCTATGGAGAATAACTTGAACACAGAATTAGTTCCATCTGAAGCAAGACTATATTAACCTGTGATTTCTGGGCTGCATTTATATATTTTATATACTAGCTTTCAAATGATTCAGTAATGAATTTTCAAAACATGACATAAAGTAATACTATTAACGTACGTAAATATGTGGTTAAATGAGTTTAGATTTTAAAATTATGATTATCATTTAATGGTTTATAATTACAATTTTCCCAACTATAAATTTTTATAGCACATTTTATTTTGAATCTATTTTCATATTTATTTATGCTACTATTAAAAAAAACACATATGAAATAAAAAAATGGTTTTAACATAGAGATTCAGGAGTAGAGCCATGCAAATTAGAGATATAAGAAGACAGTATAAATTATTTATTAAAATTATTTTTCAATAAAGCTAATGGCAAAGAATTAAAATTTTATTTTGCTTTTATTTTATAAAGGACATTCTTATTAAGATAGTACTTTGGAAAATACCACTGTTTTGGAAATGTTCATTTTTTGACAATGTTCATTTTTTGACAAAGTATTTTGTATTAGAAGTTAATAGATTTATGTGGCTATAAAGTAATAGAAAAATAATGTAATGAAGAGCCATCTATCATTGAAATAAACTTGTTTTTAGAACTTGTATTGGAAAATATGAGTCAGAGTAATGTAAACATTTTTTATAAATACTAAATTTATTATAGAAATGACACATTTTCATTTTTTTGAAATTAAAATTCAAAGGTCAAGAAGGGGAAGTTTGGCCAGGCATGGTGGCTCACAGCTAGCACTTTGGGAGGCCTAGGCAGGAGGATCTCTTGAGGCCAGGAGTTTGAGACCAGGCAGAGCAACAGCAAGACCCTATCTCTATAAAAAAATAGAAAGATTAGCTTGGAATGGTGGCAGGTGCCTGTAGTCCCAGCTACTCAGAAGGCTGAGGCAGGAGGATCGCTTTAACCCAGGAGTTTGAGGTTGCAGTGAGCTATCATGACTCTACTCTAGTACAGCAACAGAGTGAGACCTTGTCTCCAAAAAACAAAAAAAAGGGGGGGAAGTTTGAGGCCATCAAAATCAGGGCCACTGCCATATATGCTCACATTTAGAAGACTGGAGCACTTGATTCCTTTTTTTAGCCTCTAGTGAAGGAAATTCAGTGCTTTATATAGGAATTTGATGTTCAAGGCAAACATAAAATTCTTACTTATGTATCAATAAAGCAAAACTTCTCTTCATAATTTAGCTATGAGAGTTAAATTTATGATAGCAATTTATGCAATGAATACATTTATTATTTAAAACAAAAATACCTATAGGTTAAGATTAAAAGAGTCATCAGAGAAAAATGTGATTATGTGAACCTCATTTGGATCCTAATTTAAACAATCACGTTTAAAAGGACATTTTTGAGATAGTGGGACAATTAAAGATGGATTAGAATGTAGACGGTATAAAGAGGATTTTAAAATTTTTGTTGGGTATAAGAATAGTGATTATATTTTTAAAAATTTCTTATCTATTAGAGGTAAATACTGAAGTATTTATAGGAGAAATAATATGGTGTCTGGAATTTGCTTTAAAATACTCCAGAAAAATTTGGAAGGGGATTGATGAACAAGAATAGCAGAAAGTCGATGATTGTTGAAGCTAGGTAAAAATGTTTAAAATCTTTCATTAAAAAAAGTTGGAAAAAATTAAAGTATCAGAATATACTCATTCAAGGGAGTATTATCCTTAAAAATAGTCTTCTTGGAAGGGTTTGTGATTATTATATTGCATATATATACTTATTCTTATGGTAACACCACTGGTTAAACATAGTTCTGAAACACATCCTTTTTTTGTGTGTGTGTGAGACAGACACTCGCTCTGTTGCCCAGGCTATGGTGCCATGGTGGTGTCAGCCTATCTCACAGCAACCTCAAACTCCTGGGCTCAAGTCATCCCCCTGCCTCAGCCTTCCAAATAGTTAGGACTACAGACATGCGCCACCATACCTGGCTAATATTTTCTATTTTCAGTAGAGATGGAGTCTCACGCTTGCTCAAGCTGGTCTCCAATGAACTCGGAACTCCTGAGCTCAAGTGATCCTCCTGCCTCAGCCTCCTAGGATTACAGATGTGAGCCACCATGCCTGGCCTGAAACACATCTTTTGGAATTGTGGTCATAATGGTGGAACTCTCAGGATTTGGGCCACATGGCTTATGTTAGAGTTTGAGTTCCAGAGAGAGCAAGGGACGGTAGGAAGTCCTTTGTCAGCAAACAGAGCATGCAAAGCCAAGAGAAAAATTTTAAGTCACAACTTATTTGGAAAAGTAGTATTCAAACATTGGGGAAGTCATTGCTAACACCTGGTTTAAAGAAGCAGCAGTAGAATCAAATGCTGGATTCAAGATCTATGAGTTTGGAGTAGGGTAAAGATGAGATAGAGTTGAGAAATACTATTGAGCTCAAATAAGTTAAGGGTAGGGGAATGTTCCTAGATAAGAGCTATGAACACTGGTAGGGTGCCTATTGCTTCCTTAGGTGGACTGGTGTGTGGGCAAGGGGTTAGGCAAAGAGCCAGCATAAGAAAATCAGGCACACTGCTATAGAATTGCATCTCCCTTTGGAGCCTGGATTTGATCACTCAGTTTGGTCAGTTACTTCTAATCATTGAACTTAGCTATGAATGACTTTTGCCTATTTTTACAAATTAGATACACCCTGAAGAAATGAAGATTTGCTACTCTGGACTATATTCAAAAGAGTATTTCACAGGTTCTGAAGGCCATTCCAAAAAAAGAGTTTGCAGAAGACTAGCCAATAGAATCATTGAAGTAAACATATGGCTTCCTTTCTTAAAGAGTACAAAACCTGTTTACATAATGTAAAAATTCATTATGTTTGTTAAAAATTCAGCCATATTACTTTGTGATTATAGCTCATAACTGCTATTGCTTTGTAATTACTAATTTAAAGGTTTAGTAGTATAACTAAATTATAATAATTCAGAGAAAAAGGAAGGGTATAAATTTGTATGTGTGAAATATATATATATATATATATATATATAGAGAGAGAGAGAGAGAGGGAGAGAAAGAGAGAGAGAGACAGCGAGAGCAAGAATGCTTTATTTCTACCTCTGAGCAGCTGGCAGTTCTACCCCCTTACCTCCTACTCTAATGTAATCTATCTTGGTTCTTATAACAATTGACTCTGTCATCGATTCATGTGAGAAGCAGCACCGACTCCTCTATAAGGTTGCCTATTCATTTATTAAATGCCATCTGCCTTGCCATATACCATGGCATGAGAGTACCTTGCCTGACCCTTGGGAACATGGAGAATAAATGCAGTCACTTCCTTTCCTTCCCCAGGGATCCCTCACCACTTAGCCAAACAAAGATGAGGATGTAGCTGATAAACACAAAGCTGATGCTGACACACATTCCCACTCATCCCAAAACAGATAAACAAGACCTCTCATGACTACAGTCTAGACAGAAATCATTGCAAAGGAGCCCTCTATCCTGCAGGGTCCCTCTTCTGTCACCACCTAGATGAACTGGAGATTGCTCTGCTAGTGACACTAGGTTGGGGAGAGGAGGAAGACATTTGCAAATGTTTCTTCTTTGTAGTTCTCACAGTCATACTGTACACCTGACATCTGACACATAAATGCATTATCAAATCATTAGCCCCCATCAAATATGTTGTGATTGTATCTTCTGTCAGTCAGTGCAGTATAGATCCTGAAGAGAAGTAGTTAAGTGTTAATGGATTTGCTTTAGGCATTTCACAACCTATTGGTCCCAATTAGACTGAAAAAAGGTTGCTCCAGAAGACTTGAAAATTTAAATAATGCATTTTACAATTCTCATATTTTTCCTAAACAAGTCAGTATGAACTGAAAAAAAAAGATTTATCAAAATAGTGTCAGATTTTGCTTTTCCAAACATAGAGCTGATGTTTTATTTGCAATTGATGATGTGGCTTTAGCAAATCTTAAAATGGTATTCTAAGCATAGTACATGCAGGAAGCTTACATCATGTATCACCTAAATGATGTGGTTGCAAAAGAAATTTGAACTGATCATTAGAAACACAAAGGTAAATCATAGAAAAGCAGATTTCCCAAACAAGGAGCAGGATGTGATCTGAAACCAGCATGGATCCTGCTGATGTTAAACCTGGAGAAAGAAGAGCAGAGGGGTCGTTTATTATACGAGGTTTAATGAGCTCTCTTGCAGCAGCAACAGTGGAGGTACTTTGAAATATCCAGAACCCTCAGAAGCGACATTTGGAGAGACAGACATTTGCAATAATCAATAGGAACAGTGGGAAAAGCATTAATTAAAGCTGCTGCAGTTTCTTGCAATCCAATGAAGTTGAGATTTCAAATAATTGTAGTACAGTAAATGGGGAAAAGAAAACAAAGCTATTTGTCTCATATGCAGGCCAATTTTCCATGCACAATCAAATTTTACTTCTTATATTCCCTAACAGCTGCTCTAAACCCATTGAGGATTCAGAAACCATGATACAATATTAGTAAGAAAATTAGACTCAGGGCAAATCACAAGTTGCTTTCTGAGCAACACAGTAGGAGGTCAGTTAATATTAAATATCCACAGCCTGTACGCACACTCACATTTCCTAGGAGAGTCTAAGCAAAACACGGCCTTAAGGGATACACACTTAGTAGTTTTTGCATAACAATAACTAAGATGCTGATACCAGCTAATGAAATTCTAATGCTGAAGAAGGGCCCCAAAGGCTCAGAAGAAAGTTCTCTAGGAAAACAAGGATAAATCTCCTTGTTTAAAAAGTAAACAGTCGGTCTCATTTGCTTATTTATTCAAGATATATTTATTGAGGGCCATCTCTCTGTCAACTTTGGATAGGCCCTGGAGATGTCCTAGTGAGAAAATGCAGTCCATCTCATACCTCATAGAGCTTAAAGACTAAAGGGAGACAGATTTTAATGAAGCATTCACATAAATAAATGTGTATTTGTAAATTGTGAAAATTGCTTTGAAGTAAAGGTACCTAGTATGATAAAAGCATGTACAAGAGAAACTGATCTTGAACATGGAGGGCGATTAGGGAATATGAAGAATAACTAGGAATTCTAAGAGAAGGGGAATACAAGAGAACTCTTTTTAATAAGAAAAGTATGTACAAAAGGTCTTGATCCAAAGGAGCATAGTGCTTTAAGAAATTTTAGAGGAAAAAAAATAAATTTTAGAGAAATGTTTGGAGGGCAGAGCCCTTCAAGATGTGAAATGAGATGGAGACACGTAGGCAGACACCAGACCATGCAGACCACAAGAATTTTTTATCTTATAAATAATGGGAAACCACTGAAACTTAGGCAGAGGGGTGTCATAAGCCTTTTGAAGCAATTACTCTGAGTGAAGAAGGCAAGAAGATTGCTACAGCTAGGGGCCCAGGAAATAGGATGGCAGTTTGGACAAGGATGGTAAAGAAATACATGGAGAGCCATTAGCAATTCATGGAGAGAGATTTAGCAGGTAAAATACACAGGAATTAATAAAGTTTTAGATATGGGAAAGGTGGGGATAAATGAGAGGAAGGTATTAAAGATGACTCCTAGATTCTGTTCTGTGATAGGATGGATGAGGCATGATTTCCTTGGATAGGGAACCCTGGAAAAGTAACTGGTTTATTACAAGTTTATTTGGGAGAATACACTATGTTTGGGGTAACTTTGATGCATGCAGGTAGAGATTTTTGACTACAGTTGGATCTGGATCTAAGAAAAGAGGTCTGGGATAGATATGTACATTTGCATCTCATTGAAATAAAGCTGGTAACTGAAGTTATGAGTGTGCATGAAATCATCAATGGAAAGAGTAGAAAGAGAAGGTACCGTGTTTCCCTGAAAATAAGACCTACCCATAAAATAAGCCCTAGCAGGAATTCTAAGCATTTGCACAATATAAGCCCTAACCCGAAATTAAGACCTAGTGATGGGCGTGGCTACGCAGTGTATCTGCACAACCCATGCATTTCGTGGTAGAGCGGGTAAAGAAGATGAGCAGCCCTTCTCATCTGCTCCATCGTGACAGCTACTATCCCAGAGGTGACTGGAAATGTGCGGGCAGCCCCACCAACAAGGTCGGCTCCCCCGTCAGGTGCCGGCCATCCTGTGTACGCTGCAAGCTGAGGTTTTGAGGGGAAAATAACAAATCCCCTGAAAATAAGCCCTAGGGTGTCTTCTTGAGGAAAAATAAATAAAAGACCCTGTCTTATTTTGGGGGAAACACGGTAGATATGACTTAACCTGGAGGAATTATAATATTTAATATGGTGGTTCTCAAAAGATAGACCCCAGTCCAACAGCTGGAGAATCCCCTGTGAATCTACTGGGTATGCAAATAAACCTACTGCATCAGAAGCTCTGGGGATGGAGCTCAGAAACATGCTCAGCAACAGGCATTCAGATGTTTCTGATACACACTCAAAATGAGAACCACTGATAATGGGAGGATGAAGGGGGACACATGTTTGTAAGGATTGCTGAGACTGAGCCACCTGCTGGAGGGTAAAAGGAAAACCAGGAGTGTGTGTGGTCATTAAGGCAAGGGAGAGAATAGTTCAAGGAGAAGGTCAAGGTCAGCATAGTCAAATATTGGGGGGGAGAGCAAGTAAAATGGAGATCACTCTTGACTTTAGAGAAAGTTGTTTCAGTCAAGGATTGGAATGAAACCAAAGGAGTGAGCAGGAGGGGCAGAAAGGGAATAATAAGTATAAACAACTCTTTTCTGAAATTTGAATAGACTCTGAATCTGGAGGAGAACATGAGGATGCATTTTAAGATATCAGTGTCATGAGCAGGTTTAAATGCTGATTGAAACGATCAGATTGAGAGAAGTATAGAGGAGACAGGTGTAATCAATCAATAGTGAAAGTTTTTTGGAAAGCAAAGGGGATGGGTTCCAAACCCAGATGGAAAGACTGCATTCGGATCAACTTGTCTCCTGTAGCTTCAGGCATGAGTAGAGGATGCTGGGTCATACCATTTTCTCTTTGTACATTTTGCTTTAGCCACATGGAACTTTTTAAATTTTTTTTGGTTTCTTGAGCCAAACACATCCTCCTTCAGGACCTTGGTTCTTGTTTCCTTCTTGATCATTCCATGACTGACTCTAGTCATTTGAGCTATAACTCTAATGGCATCTCCTCATAGGGGCTTTCCCTGAGCACTGTATTTTATGTCTTTATTCTCTATTATCATCCCCAGTCACTGCCTACTCCATTATCCTATTTCACCTTCCTTACAGCACTTTTCCTGCTCTGAAATTATCTTATTTCTTCAGTAGTAGGTAACTCCATGGGACAGGACTTTGTCCTGTTCACAGATATAGCTATAGTTTTTAGGACATTACCTGGAATGTATGTAGTAGACTTTCTATAAACAATTGTTGAAGGAAAGAATAAAAGAATGAGTGCAGATATATCTGTTTGTACACTTGATAAGGGGAGGTAGAAAGGCTTCTTTTTTTGCTGGATTCTGTTTTCTCTCCAAGGAAAAAAAGGGAGGTCATCTGCTGAAACCAAGGTAGGGAAAATCAAGGCTGTTGGAATTTTGCTTGTGAGTGGAGGTTTCACCTAGTTCGGAAGGTAAGAGAATAAGTAGACCACAGAAATCCAGAAAGAACCCCAGGCAGTACAGAGAATCAATTTAAGAATAATTGTGAAATTAGCCCGGTATAAATTGCCCTGCTGAGTGACTTTCTCCAGCAGTGTTGAGATAAATAGAAGAAGACATGGAAAAAGCAAATGGTTGGATACATCAGGATTGGTATTTTTCTAGGTGGTGCAACAAAATCCAGAAGCACAGGAGACTCTAGAGTACTTACAAGCACATTACTGAGTGTCCTAGACTTCAGGGTCTGACAAGTTTAAAGGATCATAGCAGGAATAGTTGAACAAGAAATGTGAAAGTTTGCAAAGTTGTAACCAAAGAGCAGGATGCCTGAATTATAGATGTTCTAAGAGTCACAGCTTCCATGATACCAGGAGGAATGTGTGGTTGAGGCGGAGATGAAATAAATCACTAGAAATGAAGATCAATGAATTGGGTTTCTTACTTCTAAAATGTTTTGAGGTCCTGAAATATCTTATAATCAAACTAGATATATCAAATCATAATACTTAACTAAAAATAAGTAAAGATAATAATTAACTTCCAAATCCTAAACTGTGAGTGAATTGGTATGTGTAACCATAACGGTAGCATGTCATTTTTGTGCAGCCCTAGAGTTGCATCTCTGAATTATGAATGATACAATGAAATCTTATTACCTCATTACACTAATTAAGAATTGGTGATAATTTGGTTACCAGCTGGGCAGATACTTTGTTTCATTAGTGAAAGAGTTATAGAGTAAGAAGAAATGGATTTGTATATTGATTCTGTCACTTTTATCTTTGTGTGTGGCCTTAGGCTACCTTCTTAACTCTACTGAGTCTCTGTTTTTGTATCTGTAAAAAGGAGAGAAAATTAAATGTCTCACAGCATTATTGTGAAGATTACATGAGAATATGTAGGTGGAAGGGTTTGCAAACTATAAATCCCCATACAAATAGAAGGCCTTATCAATCTACGAAAAAAAAATGTGTTAAAGAAATTCATATTATAATTTATAATAAGCAGCCAACAAATGCTTATCTTATTATAATTTTTAAAGTGTCTCAGTAGCATTGTATACAAATAATACATTAAATTACATTTTTAATTGCATATTAAAATAGGCCAAAAAGAACTGCCCCATTTGCCAACTGTATCTGAAATTAATGAAAACACATTTATTAAAACTAGTTTATAATCCCTATTTTTCCTGATGTCAAAGAGGTTCTTTTCCTAGAGTATACATTTGTGTTGTTATTTTAAAATATAGCAATTCTAGGATCATGACTGTGTGTGTGTGTGTGTGTGTGTGCGCACAGCATACCTGTAACTTCTGTAACTTTTTTCTTCTTAGAGCAAAGTGCACATCCATAATTATTATTCTCATCTGGATTTGCATTGGTTCAATTGTGGAATCATCCATCTCATATATCAATAAGTAGACTGATCAATACAATTTGTCTACTGAAATCACATAAAATATTTTATTGTATATTTATAGTACTTCTTTTTTTTTTTCCTCTATTTTTGAGCAGACAAGCAGTGGCCCAATCTAATATTCAATGTTATGATCAGAAAGAGACAAATGAAAGAGATTACTTATTTTTATCAAGAAATGAGGACAAACTTCTTATTTTTATAATATGATTGATGATCATAAAATACCTCCAATCTTCTATTTACTGACTTGACAATACCTATATTCAACCCTTCCCACTCTTTTTAGTTGGTAGCTCTCAGTGAGGGGTCTAATTACTCTTATATATGATAAATTGTCTGTATCCATTCTCCAGTGTGTATCTAGACACTGTTAAATGAAGATGCCACTTGAAAATTCTATGAATATTTGTTTTGATTACTTACGTTTAGGTTGTCTCAAACTTTTAAGTGAAGGAAGCTATGTTCTTTTCCACATCAACTTACTAAAGTTTAGGCTTACCTATCCATCAAGTGAAAATGGCATCTAATCAGTGGCTGCTGAGAAAGTTCAATGAAAAGTGACCAGTACTATTTCCCTTACAGTGGATGGGTTCTAAATTCAACTTGCCAGAGTGCCAGCAAAAAGGAACCAATTTTCAGTAAATATTCTGTTATTTTACAATTCTTGGAAGGAAATTCATAATTTATGTTTTTTCCTCCACTTGTTATGGAAAACATCACTCGGGAACAATACAAATCATTGTACCATAGGTAGAAGAAAGGGAAGTAGAATATTTAAATGTTGCATGTAATAGGGGAAAAACAAGTCAAATACAATATTTATAACAATGATGCAAGTATTTTTTTCCCTTCAAGTTGGATACACAGTAGGAAATGTAATTAAGTGAAATAGGTTAGTTTCCTATTAATGCTGTCTCCTGATTCAAAAAAACACAATGATATGAATTCTCTTTTTCATTTTTCCATCTTCTGGAAGATCCTAGAAGCCAGACCCAGGCTATGTGGCTCACAAAGAAATCATTCTACACACACTCCCTTCCATGGAAAAAGTCAACACTTAATTTTTATCAAGAAATGAGGACAAACCTTTCATTTTTATAATATGATCAATGATCATAACATAACTCCAGATCCTGTATGTTTTTTCCTCCACTTGTTATGGTGCATACCTGATCACAGAGGCCGGGAAACTCATTTCCTATCTACCCCTGAGTAGCACCAGCATGGGGCCTGGGTGTGCCAGCATGTTGTTCTTTAGTATCAGTAACAGGTGGGTACTACTTACCAGGCAAAGAACAAGAATGGATACTTCAGGGACTCACCAGTTAAATGGATTGGTGTCAAGGCAGGGCAAAGGCCAAGAAACAGAAATCTCAAATAATATCCAGCACCCTGTAGTCTGTGTCATTGCTTACCTCCCCATGCCCTCCTCACACTTTGATTTTTAGCCACATGGACTTCTAGAACAGTAGTGTATCTGAAAGCAGAGAGCGTGTGGAGGGACAAGGGGAGCAACTGCTGAGCCTGAGCATGTGCTCCCAAAGCAGTACCATTTCAGAGTGCAAGGGGGAAAGGAGGTTGAAGAGAGGCCCCAAATCAGCTGATGGAAGACCCTGGCTACACATATGATTCAAGAAGCAACTCGTATTCTCTCTCTCTCTCTCCTCTTTTCTCTTCGATAACTCTTACTCAGGCTCCAGCCCTCAGCTTATTCAATAAGAAGCTCTCCTCCAGCTCCCCCAGTCTGGGCTAGGTGCTTCTTTCCTATGTATCTGTTGTCCCATTTTGTAGCTCAGCATTCATTACAATGCATTATACAACCTGTTGACTGGACCCCTCACTAATTCAGATGTTCCCTAAGGAAAGAAGTTCTAGCTGTCTGGTATTTCCAGTGTCTGACAACCCTCCTGGAACATAATAGGGATGTAATAAATACTTGTTAAATGGATGAAGGAATGATGAATGAACTGCAACAAACACACACCATCTCTGGTAGATTTGAAGTAGAGTTTTTCTAATTTCAAAGTCACATCTATGTAAATGAAACATCAGAGCTACAATGGCAGGGGGAAGTACATGTGTTTTATTCTGGTATAACTATTGATTAGGAGGCTTAAAATGGGGCTTTACAGATTGAGCTCAATTGACTGATTAAAAATATAACACAAAGAAATAATAAAGGCCTGAGGTAGTACCCCAATTATCCTGATTTGATTAATTTACATTGTATACCTGTATCAAAATATCACATGTACCCTATAAAGATATACAACTATTATGTACCCACAATAATTAAAAATTAAAAATTTAAAAAATATATCAATATCTATGTAATGACTTAGCTATTATTTATATAAGTATAGAATGTACTTACATGATGGTGTATGTTAATATTTATCAGTTCCAGTTTTCCACAGATATCAAGTATTTATGGCAATGAGTATACATTTGAAATGGAGAACAATATGTATTTTTTTGAAGTCTGAAATAAATAAGGCCAAACAAAACAATTTGAAGATGACATGGTGGCTGTTTTGCTGCTTGTGTGTGAGAGAAGGTGGGAGAACACATTCTAGAAATGTTATAACCTGAGGCAAGGGGAATTTCTGCTGAGGATCAAGTTTGGACTTAAATATGATGGGTGAAAATAAATGCTGGTAAAACTCAGAAAGGCTAAAAATAATGGATTTGAGCTTCCCCGGTAGATTCCTATGAGGTTTGATGTTATAGTGTCAATTTTAAATGGGGCAGAGGTTTGTAATAGTTTGTCATACATATAGAATTTTGAGAAGAGGACCATTTTCATATTCCACTATGACTTCAATGCCTTTGTTGGAATTAAATTTCTCAATTGTGTTAATTCTACGATCTAAATAGCTCTTTAATATATACCCCTTTGTTTCTCCTACTGCTACTAATTTGGATAGCTTCCTTCTATCTTTTTTTTACCTAGATTGCTGGATAGCCCTCTGATTAGCTCTTATTTGACTCTAGTCTCTTTATCCTTAGTAAATTTGTTGCATCCACTGAAATAATAGCAGGGGTTGGCAAACTCTTTCTATAAAGGGCCAGATAGTAAATGTTTTAGACTTGTTGGCCATATGATCTATGTTGCAACTATTCATCTAAGCTGTTGTATTGTACAAGTAGTTGCAGACAATACATAAACAAATGAACATGGCTGTGTTCCAATAAAACATTTTTTATGGACACTGAATTTCACATAATTTTCACATATCCTAAAATATTATTCTTCCTTTGATTTTTTTCCAACAATATAAAGAAGTGAAAAACATCTTGCTCATGGGCCATACAGAAACAGGAAATAGGCCAACCTTGGCTTGCAGGCCATAGTTTGCTGACCCCTGTCCTAGAGCATAAATGTAACTGTGACTTCCTCTTGATACACTTAGGTTATTGACTCACCTGCTATGACAGGTGGCCACTGTACATTGGATTAAGCTAGATAAAAGTTGATATTTATTTTGTGTAACAGTACAAGTATAAGCAGTCCAGGACATGTGAGAAAGTTCCATGGAGTTGGGATCCAGGAATCTTCAATCTAGTTGGTTTAGATACTCACAGATCTGCTCTCATCTTCATGGTCAAAGTTGCCTTACCATAGTATTCTCAGTAGAAGGGGAAGAAGGCAAGGAGAGGGCATGCTTCTTCCCTTTGAGAACATGATCCCTCAACTTGCACATTTGAATTTGGCTCACTTCCCATTGGCCAGAACTTGATCACATGGCCACATCTAGCTATTAAAAGAGCCTGGGAAATGCATTCTTTATTTTGTGCATTGATGTATCCAGTTTAAAATTGCAAATGTTAGTGCTATGAGGAAGGAGAAGAAATATGGGGGAGGGAGCATCTAGTAATGTCTGTTCTTATCTCTTCTTAGCATTCTAAGAGAATAATCTGGCTTTACCAATCTGGCTTCTTTGCCCATTCCTGCCCAATTTTTGATCACTTCCCAATGTGAATCTGGCTTGAGGAGATCTTAGAGAGCACTCACAATGGGTACTCAGTTTCAATGTCTTCAGTCCCTGTGGGTCTCCATTCACTTTTGAACACCTGGGAGAGAGAGGGTGATGGGCCTGACTAGAATCAATGACCTCCTTGTGGGTAAGATATGGTGGAATATCATTAGTGATACCTCCAACAAGGTAGCAAGGGTGAGAGGCATTTCCCTAAAGAAAGAAATATTTTTTCCCCACAAGAAAATATAGATGTCTCTTACAAAGATTTGGGGAAGCCATAACATATTTGTGCTCCACCACTTCTTCTTAAAGATGCTGTTCTTACTTTGTTGTAGTGGTAGCTTGCTAGTCTTAGAACTCTACTGTATGGTCATAGCATGGGGGCCTGAGGTGGTAGGGGCTTTTCTATAGTCTGTCATGGGAGTCTTAGCTCACAATGTTGACAGCCTTGTCTCTGCGAGTCTTGTTAGGGGTTACAAGGGAAGAAGTTAGAAGGGAAGGATAGGGGAATAGAAAAATCCCTGATGACATTCCGAGGAGAGAATAGAAAAGCAACAGGAAATGCAGACTTTTTTGTTTTGTTTTGTTTTTTTAAGTTTTCCCTGGATCTAAATCTGAATCATTGGTTCACTTTTTTGATTGGTTAATTTCTCCCACAAAGGGAACTGGAGGTCATATTGAATGACTTTGAGCTACTTTGTTGTCATTGTCATTCTTTTTCCATAAACCCAAAACAGAGGAACTTGTAAAATTTATATCTGCCAAGATGAAAGAGAAAATGTAGCCTCATCAAAATATAGCCTCATCAAAGTATGTATCACTACATATTTTGAGCATAAAAGTTGAATTAGGGTTGAGATAGAGAAGAGATGTACATAGGAATGTAGCAAAAAGTATGAGAGACTAAACTGAAATTAGATTTGGGAAATGATAGACCTTTGACAAACATGTCCCTAGAATAATCTGGACAGTGATAAAATGTTGGTTGTAGAAGATTGGAGGGGACTAAGTTATCCTGAGGGAAAGTATAAGCAGACTCTTTGAAAGTTTAATATACTAAGTGCTATTACCTATAAGGACTCAACTGAAAGAGCCAGGACAGATACAGGCAAATGGACTACACAGAGCACAGTTTAATATACTGAAAAATTATATAACATATATTAACTCATTGATTGCCATGTAAGTTGTATTTAACTCAGGCTAGTTTTGAGCCGGGGCCTGGTGAAGCAAAACCCTGTAGTTGGCTTATGAAAATCTTACTTGTTGATGTTCTTATTGTTACAATTAATATTGACATTCTAAAAATGTAGATTGCATTGCATGTAAGTCTCATGCACAGAAAACAATAAAAAATAACAAATTAGAATGGATCATTTTGTTTTAATAAAACACTGTGGTCCCAGGGAAAAATTTTATTTTCTAGTGTGGCAGTCCATGTGTCCACATATTGTCCATATATTGCATCAGTCAGTGTTCAGTGCAAGAAGCAAAAATACTTCATGCTTTTTAATTAGGAAGAGATCTAGTACATGAAATTTGATGCTTATAATTTATAAGAAAAGAAGTGGGTTCTAAGATGGACCTCTAGGAATGACTTCCGGAAGAGTTCTTAATTTACTTCAAGGACTTACTACCTCCAATACCATAAGTGGTGCTATGAGTTCAAGAATACACCCTATATTGTGATCTCAAGATTCATGACGTATAATAAAGCAGATCTGCAATAAAGCAGCTGAAGCAGACTATTTCCTCTTATCATCCAGGAATCTGGAGAATCTGAAATCACCACCCATATCTGTGATCCAAAGATCAGAAAGTCAGAAGTAAGAAGCTGACACAACCATCTCTTAATACCTAGACAGCTGACAAACAAACCCTAGATCACTATAGAACATTGCCAATAGAAGCTCCTATTTCAATGGCATTGCATACCAACAGAAAGAACCAGAAAAGAACAGAACAATTCTTTTGCCTCCTAAATTTCACATAGGTGCATCCAATTGACTAACCTAATTTGTATCAAGAATCTTAGATACAAGAGAGTTTAAGTATTTAGTGTTAAGCTCTCTAGCTCCTCCAACTATAAGATAGAATGGAGCTTAGAAACGCTAACCTCCAACATCCATCATATATGTGTGATGTTTATGTGTGATAACTTATGGTGTCATTTACTTATGTAAGTTTACTTTCTGTGTAGCTTAATAACAAATACATTTATACGTAAAGCATATATAATTTTTTAGAAAAGTTTCCAAAAGTCAATAACCTTTACCCTCTATGGTTCTCTTGATTCTTTTATTTATAGATTGTCTTTTGCACTTTATTTTTGCCCTTACATAACAGGAACTCTGGCTTAATATAAAGTGCTTGATCTTTGCAAGTTACCAGTTTGCCCTTCTGTTGGCTCTCTCCTTTATGCCGCATTATAAAGAGAATACAACCACAGTGAGCTAATTTTTACCTAATTTCCTCCTCCTAAGGAACAAGACAAGGGAATGTAGTTTGACCTCAATAAAACAAAATGGATTTGTATTAATGGCATACTAGAGAAAATCCATTAAAGTCATTTCAGATGATGAAAAAATTTGTTGAGATTTTCAGACCATATTAAGGTTTTTAATAAAAAATAACTTTAATTTTCTTATCATTGAAATAAAATTAAAGTACAGTTTTTTTCTCATTTCTCTGGTTGGAAAAAAAAGTGCAATGGTTTGGGTTAATCACTCTTCTCAGCTGAATATACACGAATGCAAGTAAAGCTTTTCAAGATGTTACAGCAATTTATCCAGGAAACGCAGATTCATTTGAAGCCATTCTTTATCAGGAAAGTAGTACGTTGGGGAAAGAAGAATCATGCTTTCAGAATAAAAGTTCTCAGATGTCCCAGATTAAAGCAAACAAACAAACATGTAAGTATTAGTACCTTTTTGTAAGATGAGGGGTTAAAAGAATTAAGAAGAAATACTTTGTGTTGCAACTTGGTGGATTTTTAAGGGAGTTTTTTACTCAAAGGGGGATGAACTCCATATTTAGGTCCCCTTTTCTTCCCTAAGAAGATGGTTTTTACCCTCTACTCACTGCAGGACAGGGAAACACATCAGGCAGACTCACAGCAGAAGTTGTCAGGCTTAGAGAAAAGCCATTCCTGGTTAATAACTAATTGGCAAGCCTCTTACAAAGCACAGTGGTTGTAGAAAATATTCTCAGGAATAAAAAATGAATAAATACTTGTATGTAAAGTCAACTTCCAGCAAGTCCATAAATGCAGATTAAAAAAGGTATCCTTGATGCAAAGAAGTGACATCTCAGAACAGTGCAACATGGGTCAGGACATGTGGATGCTGTGGCAGGAACTGGCTAGTTGTTCCAAATTTTCTTCCTTGGTATTTTGCTTTTCTAAACTTCTTATCCGCCTTGCACATGACTGAATTCTGGCCAATGGAATGTGGGTAAAAGACATACATACCACTTTCAGGCCTGGCCCATATGCTGCTCATGAGAGCCTGTAAATAAATTCCTTGCAGATTTCACTTGAGTGAAATCTAGAGAATCCAGTGAAGGATTGTGAGGTATAGTGTGGTCTCCAGTTGGAAGAAACTTGTTCCTTCAATGGCTGTATGGAGCAGACTATCCCTTCCAACTCAGTCAATCTGAATTGATTGTGACCTAAACCAGAAAGATTTTGTGATCTGTGGGTTGTTTATTGCAACGACGAGCCTACTCTAACTCACAGAGTTGGAACAGCAGCAGAAGAGGAATAGCAGCACTTGGAAAATGTAAAAAGAGACGTTCAGACAAAAAAAACGCATGTAGACTTACCTAAGAACGATTTTCTAGCAGAAATCCTTGGACAGTGTTCACAATTACTACGAAACTTGTTCAAATTTATTCTAAAATTCTCATTCATTTTTAAGGTTTACTTATTCTCAGTTGACCTTTTGTATTCCCTAAAGCGTTCCGAGTTAAGGACCCCCTCCAGGTTTCATTAAATGATTAAATCATTTGACTGGAAATGGAAATTCCTTGAGGTGAGATTCTGATGCCCCAAATAGATAATGTCTGGTTAAATAGCTCACCTTATAGCCAACTGGCATAATAAGACATTTCATTTGGGTACACTGTGCATTATGAACATGTGCTACGATGCTATCAATTTCATCATTTATTCATTAATTCATTTGTCCACTCAATAAAGAAACAGAAAACAAGCGCCATATGTACTAAGCATAGTGGTTGGGTAAACGGAGAAGGAATTCCTGCTTCCCTCCATGGGCAATGACTCAAGTAAGCCACCCGAGCTCCACACACCATTATTAGGACTCCTTTTGGTTTCAATTCAGCATCTTGAATAGTTGCTTCTGAGTCAGTTACTGTAACTTTGCTTACTTTTACTCTGAGATACTCATGTTATAGATACTCAGCATTTACATAGAAAATGAAGAATGTCAATCTAGAAAAAAGATTTCTGTGAAAAGCAAAGTAAAAGTTGATAATCCTAATTTTCATCATAAATTTTGGGTTTTCACATATTATCAGTCCTTCTAGATTATTATGCCTACTTGAATAAAACAGCTTAGCTCAGTTAAGATATTCCTTCCAGGCTTGGGGTATATAAACAGGATATTTATTGGTCCTGAGGAAAATATCTTTGCATACACAGGTTTATAAATACTTTCTTTCAAGTCCAAATGTTGGAGCAACCATTGTGCTGCAGACATTTTTGAATGTGAGATTGAGCTTTTGTTTCTTGAAAGGAAGAATGAGTCATTTTCAAACAAATGACCCAGCAAAACACCAGTGATCTTGATATAGAATCACCACATCAGCTTTTACATGAATCCTTCAGTCCTCAACAAAATTGTATCAATTTTCTTCTTTAAAGCCAATATCAATTTGATTTCCCTTTGAACTCCACTAGTGTTCTCCTCTGATGTCTACTGGAAAGAAGCATTTCTCTATATGTTGTTATTTTCCTGGCTTAGGGTCTTCCTCACTAAAGTTTATGTTCTTTATGTAGATTAAATGTTAAAACTTTCAGTTTCTTGAATAACTGTATGTATTGAACACTATGTGCTGGGAGATGATGGTTTTTGCCTCATGGAATGGGGAAGATGGTATTTGTCAAATAATCACACAAATATATTAAAGTCACTACTTTGATAAGTATAATGAAGGAGAAATACATGATAAAATGAGACCTGGTAATAAGAGCTTTCCTGAAGAACTTGATCATGAAGCTGAACTCTGAAGGAAGAGTAGAGTATCCTTAGCCAATTAAAGGGTAGTGTACATCTAGAGGTTAGAGGTGGGGTTAGATTTTCAGCATTTTAGAAGTTCCTATGGTAGAGGGAAGCAAGGACTGTGGAAAAAATCAGAGAAGGCAGGTATAGGGTATGGTGGATCACGGAGAACTGGGGAGGGAAGAGCGAGAGGCCCTGGGGAGGAAGGGGCTTGAGAGATCACGTAGTACCAGGGCTGGAGGCACAGGCTTGTTTTTCCCCAAATAATAATGAAAAGTCATTGACGTAATTAAGAAGGGAATTTCAGGTGGAGGGTCCATTTAGAATGGTATAATTTGTCTTTGGCTTATTTTCTCAATTCAAGTTAACACTTGTCAGAAAATTAATTACAGTATTTCCTGTCATTACATACAGTAAAACAAACTAAAGTACCCAAATAGGAGCTATACAAGACATAAAAATGGGGTCAATTTTACTCTCCACAGGAGTAAGAGTATTCTCTTTTCAGAAACAACAGGATCTGAATTGCACAATGAATGCACAATTTGCACATACTGAAACCTTTCCCAAAACAGAGATAAATCAGCCTATTCTAAAGGTATTAATTGCTTACCTGAAGGACCTTTGAGGACTTTTTATTATTATCTTGGATAAGGTCATTCAGCTTGATGGGAGACTGAGTGTTGTGTCTCAGAAAACACTTTGAAGATGATAATATCATATTCCCAGTGGATTGAAAACTGCCTTTTCCATTAAGTTATGTAAAATGACATATCAGAGAAGCTTACTGTTCAGAGTGATCTATACCTATAGATTAAATTTTTTTAAATCTGTATATGTGCAATAGAGAAAGGGATTAAATAATGAATTTTCTTGATATTTTATATACAAAGAAAGGGACTTTGAATTCATCAGTTGCCTCAATATAAACAGGGATTGGAATCTCAGGATTGGCATGATTTCTACTTCAAAAGAGAAGGTAGAAGGCTTCGTTTCTTTGAGAGTTTCTGCCTTCGAATAGGACCCTTGCCTGATATCAGGGATGGTAACCTGGCAAATCTAAGATCTTATGAGTAATCTGATATAAAGCAGGCGGCAATGCTTGGGAACACAACAGCAGTGAGATTAACACAGAACCAAAGGGAAGAGCCCGACGCTATTAAGGCCTGTCTGGAGTTGTATGCATGACCAAGAGATGATTGATCTTTCTTTACTTATTTTTTGAGCTTTGATTTATATGTGGTGCATAGTTTTTTACTCCTTGTTCCATAAACTAATTTATATTTCTATATTCTGTTTTTCCTAAAGTGCTATTATCATATATACAAATAAGGTGCTTTATTTTTCATGAAAATGACTTTTCAGAACTTCTGTTACCCTACCAAGAGAGGAAATCTGACTTTCAAGCCTCTGCTATTTGAGATGGGGAATGAGTTCAAAGTCACCTTTGCATTAGCTCTTAGTTTCTTGACAGACTTTATCCCACGGGACCTTTTTACTCTTTAGTCACCATAGGTTTCCTCCTGCATTCAAGGACTCAGATCTCTCTTTCTGGTAACATAAGGTGTTGTCAGAGAAAAATCCTATTCTTTTCCTTTAAAGGTTTGTATTGAATGCAGAAACTTGGAATCCCAGATTTTTGAATTGAACAAAATCTTAGAGGTCACCTTGTCCAGCCTCCTGGTTTTAAAAATGAGGAAAATAGAGTTCTAGTATATATTGCTTAATGAAAATACTTCTTAACTTAAAGCCTGAAGACTTGGTTGGGATCCATCTATTCATTCACTCACCATCCGCTGTCTGCCTCGCCTTTAGTCTGCAGGATGCTTGGCAGTGAGAATATTAAAGTAAGACAGTAATAGTTTCTGTTTTCCAGAAGCCAAAAATTAAGGGATGAGAAATACATTCTAATCCATGTCATCCTGTACAAATAATGCAGTAACAGTAATGATAACAATAATAATATCAATATGTTGAGGTCCAATTGGGGAGGTGGGAGAAACAAACAAGGTAGACAGAAAGCTCCTTCCAGGTTTCCCAGATAGGTGACTAAGAAGCATCTGGTTAACAAAATCATTGTTTCTAAAGCAGGATATGGCCTAAAGAATGGACCTGGGTAGGGTCTCTAAGAGAAAGCTGGTCTCTCTCCCTCCATTTGGCAAGAGATTGCCATTATGTCTCTTCTGTTTCTCCTGTCCCCTGTATAATGGCTAAAGCTGGGATTACTTCAGAGCTGTGCTTTGGAAGTTCCTTTAGGAGAAAGACCACTGGTTTTGCTGTAGAGGGAATGGAGCTGCATTTGAATCCCACTTGCACTTAACAGCTGTTTGCCTCTGGACGGTTTTAAATATTTCCTGAACTCTGTTTTTCTATCAGTAGAATGGGGTGTTAGAGCATCTGTATGCTTTGGCCAGAGGAAAGGAATATATGAATTATTTCTTTCTCTTAGTCTTGTCAGGGTTAATCTTTTTATTTAGCTGGAGTTGACTGAGTGATGTGATTTGAGAGAAGGCCTAAAATATCATCTGATACTTCTTAAAATTCCACCAGTTATGAAGTATAAAATGACACAAACATTGGAAAATTCTTTTCTTATAAAGTAAATATATACCTACCTCATGACCCAGATTGACCCAAGAAATGAAAACATGTGTCCACAATAAAAACTTCCACGTGAATGTTCAGAGCAGCTTTAATCACGATGACCCCAAACTGGAAAAAGCCCAAATTTATCTATCAACAGGTGAATGGATAAACAAATTGTGGTATATCCATACAATGAAATACTACCCAGAAATAATAATAATAATAAAATATTGCATTTGCAACAACAGGGATGAATCTCAAAAATACTATGCTAACTAAAAAAAGCCAGACACAAAAAGTATTGTAGGATATTATTTATATGAACTTCAAAAACGGGAAAAGCTAATCTCTGCTGATAGAAATCAGAACAGTAGTTGTTTACAGGAAGGTTAGAACTGATTGGAAGAGGGTGTGAGGAAACTTTCTGGGGTGGTCTAACTCTTGAGTGAGGGGGTGGTTATATGTGTGAGTATCAAAACTTACCAAATATGATACTTAAGATCAGTGCATTTTACTGTATGTAAAGTTTTCCTCAATAAAAATATGTCCACCAATTAAAGACCCATTCAGCTTGGCAAGTTAAAGCTTCTAGAAGGGATAAGCAGGGAGCATAGTGTCATTCCCTTTTTTGTGTGGATCAGCTTTTCAATTGCTTTGTTGACCAAGGGAAATCTATTGACGGCAATCTTGGAGTTGGGGCATCATCATGTTGAAACTCTGGAAACTAATATGTTCGATTTTATACATCTATGGCTCTAGAGATCATCTTAAGACATATCTGGAGTAGTGGGTCTCATCTAAGAAGGTGTGTATGTTGGCCAGGATAAGCTTCTCTGGGAGCTTCATTATCTGAGGACCCCAGATGCCAGGCTCTAAAATTCATCACCAAGTTTGTGCTGAGGCCACATTTCCCACAGGCTGCTCCTGCCAATGACTGGGCACAGCTGGGATACTAAATGAGGCCTGTCCCTGGGAGATGAGGGATTCCTCCCAGAGGCTTCAGGACCCTCCCCTCCTCCTGCCCCCAACCCTATGGCCTTGCCAAATGTTTCTTTGTATGTATTACAGAGTATATATGTCCATCTAACCTTCTGCCCTTCCTTCTCTCTCTTCTCCGTCTCCTTCACTCAGGCAGAACTGCATCAAGGTCTGAGGGTTCTCCCAGCTTCTTCCCATCTTCTCCCCATCTTCTCATACAGGTGGATCCCTGATGCATTTCTTGCATGTATCATTCTGTCTTGGTGTTGGCTTCCTTATGGGCCTGACTGAAAATGTGTGTTATGTGTGTGTGGGGGTGGAGGGAAATCAGGCATCTTCTAACCATAACCAACTCCTTTGCCCATCTCTGCTGGATACCCATGGGTGCACAGCATCCTTAGTGTTCAGGCAGGTGGGTAAGATAATAAAACATTTATTAGGCCTTCTCATACTCTTTTTTTGTAATAAGTCTGTAGCTGAAGGCATGAAGCAGCTGTAGCCAAAGAATAGTTCCAATGCCATTCATGATACTCGAGGTACTGTTTGATATCATGGTATTATCAGAACTAAACTTGCACTGCTTTAAATCTTGCCTAATTTCTTTCAGGCCTTGTGCTAGCTTCTAAAATTGTAATATGTGGTTTTATTAGGATCTAGTGTAAATCTGAATCTGGCTTATGTGTATCTCTAGATTTTTTTTCTTTAATAAATAAGCTCATTAACAACCTTACCCTTAAAAAAAAAATCAAAGTAAAGTTAAGGGTTTTAGAAGTCCCTGGGCACATATAATAGAGAAACCTGGGGATATTTTACTCTTCAGGTAAGAGATCTGTCATCTGAAATTTGATTTTAAGAAGGTACATTATTTTGTTTGAGAATAAAATTAAAAAGGCCGCACTTACAAAGTTTTTGAGTGAGTTGATTATGATAGAACATTAAGAGTAAAGTTTGCTGAGGATTATTTATTAACAATATATTTTTAAAAAAATATATAAATATTATAAATAAATAAAATACAAGTTCTGAGGTGATGCCTACTGAATCTAAAGACTTGATCAAACCTACTCAGAAGATTTGGGAGAGGTTAGAGTTAACCTTGTCAGAGACCATGGCCTAAAGCAGAAACGCTAAGAACTCTATGATTAAGTAAGAATGATTTGTGCTTTGGTAAAAAGGGGTTTTCTTTAAAAGGAGACTTGAGTATACATGAAATATTTCTGAAAAGATACACCTAAAGCTCTTAACACAGATTGTCTCTCAGGACTGGGACAGAGACCTGGGAATAGTAGGAAACTTACTGTTTGCATCCTCTATTTCTTTTTGCTGTACAAACAAATTCAACCATTTATTTTATTAAATAAAAAATGTTAAAATAAGATGTAGGACATGCAACAAAGGATATAATAAGGATATAATTTGAAGAATACAGCTTATGGAAATAAGAAAAATGAGTAAATGCCTGGACATCTTCATGTTAACCTTTAGAAGACAGACTATGAATACTGAAAGAGAAATCAAGAAGGGGATTGTTCAGTTATGATATATCATATTTAAAAAGGCTTTTTATACAAATCATGGTTGTAATTCTATAACTGAGTCATTTGGTGTCTGCTGGTGATTCATAACTTACTGGATACTCTGGTTAAAATGTCAACATCGCTTAGGATAAAAATGCAGAACTATCAAAAAAGAAATAAAAGCAATATTTTGGGGGAAATCAGCAGACCATTACTCTGTGACCAGCCTCTATTAAGTTAGCATGATCTCATGGTTTTTTGCGGAATCAGTCTCAATAAGTGAGAATGTGATTAATATTGTGCATTATGAAAGCTAATGCTCTGTATTTCTGTTCATGGCTCTATAATCACAGATTTATTTTTAAATTAACACGCAACGCATGCAGGGATGAATTTTAAAGGATACTTACACACTGGGAGACAACTTTATTAAATGGCCTTATGGAGTTCCATGTTTGTTTTCTTTCACTAGGTTGTAGAAAATATTGTTGATTTTAGAAGCCTACAGCTGATTTTTAAAAAAATCAACACAAGGGTTTGAAAATCCAGCTATGTTCTCTTTTGCTTTTCAATTTCCCACCAGAACTTACTGTAAATTTTATAGTTCATAAGGCAGGAGGAAATTCAAGTGATTCTTTCAACCATCCTGTGACAGACCCAATGGAGAAGGCAGTGGACATGGACTAGAAGATTATTTTAATAACTCTGTAACTCATTGTTCTTAGCAAATTTGTCCCTAATCAGTTTGGGCCTCATTTTTTTACTTGTTTCTCCCTATTTTCTTCAGCATTTATGCATTCAAAGAGATGATAGATTATCCAGGAAGTATTTTGAATTCTTAGGAAAAAAGTATGATCTGTGTAGTGAGTTGAATGGTGGTCTCCCCAAAAGATACCTGCACCACAAACCTGTAAATGAAACCTTATTTGTCAGATAAGATCATCTTGGATTGTTTGGTGGGCCCTGAATCCAATGAGTAGCATCCTTATGAGAGAGAGAAGGGGAGAGGACATAGAAGAGAAGGCCATATAAAGATGGAGGCAGAGATTTGAGTTATGCAGCCACAAGTCAAGGAGCACCTGGAGCCACCTGAAGCTGCGAGAGGCAAAGAAGGAGTCTCCCCTGGAGCCTTCAGAAGGAATATGGCCCTGCCAATAACTTGATTTCAGACTCTGGCCTCCAAAACTGTGAGAGACTAAATCTCTTGTTTTAAGCCATCAAGTTCATGGTAATTCATTACAACAGCCACAGGAAATAAATACATTCTGATTGTAAGTAATCATTATTATCTGACCCTAAATGAAATGATTAGGCACATAAAAATGTTTGAAAAATCATATAAGTACTGACATTATTTATGATAGGTTCTCCAGTGAGGGCAATTTTATCCCTCAAGAGACATTTAGCAATGTCCAGAGACATTTTTGTTGTCACAATTTAGGGAGGGGTGCTATTGGCATCTAGTGGGTAGAGCCCAGAGATGCTGTTAAACATCTCACAATGCACAGGGATGTCCCCCCCGACAAAGAATTATCCAATCTACAATGTCAATAGTGCTGAGGTTGAGAAATCCTAACGGATGAGAAAGTCAAGCACTGTGAGATTAAAATCTTAGCTCTGCCATGAATTTGTGAGCAAGACAATTTATCCTGTACAGTAAACTTCTTGAAGCTTTGGTTTTCTCATCTGTAAAACACGGTGATACTAATACTGCCAGGGCTTTATAGAGTTTCAATGAGATAATGTTGGTCAAAAAATTTTATACTTTATAAATTTTTTAATAGTAACACAGAGGCTTTCATTATTATTATTCTTATATTTTTTAGTGTAAACAAAAGCAAACCTTTGATTTTTAATTAATATTGTAGGAACTTCATAACGAATGGATTCACTTAGCCACAGGGGGCTCACTTTTATACTTTTATGGTTATTATCTCAAATAAAATAATTCTCAGAAATTTCATGGCTATTACTGTTTAATGATCTTTTTCGGTGGCAAGGATACTCTGGAAGTATTTATGAAGTTTCTCTGGGGAGCTTGTAGTTTGTGTCAGATGAATTGCAAAACTGAAGCCAAATGGAGAGTTGGAATTTTAAAGTAATGTGTATAGGATAGCAGAGATAGCACTATGTAGCCTTTAAAGCGATTTTAGTATTTTTTTTCCTAACGATTACAATAGTCTCATGAAGCTAGTTGGACAAGTGTTATTTTCATTTGACTTAGAAGAAAACTGAAGCTCAGAGGCGCAAATGTGCTTAGAGAGTAAATGGCAGGGCTATGATTAGAACTCAGATTTTCTCATCACTCTCCACTATGAAATGTCTGCAAACACCAGCACCTTAGAATAGGGTTATAGTCATGATCACTGAAATATATTAGGAAAAGTGGATATTTATATGTGATTCAAAGGCAAGAAATTCTTTGATAGACATTTCTAGAAAGAAAATTTTAATCATAATACAGCACAAGCAGGCTGTGAAGATTACTATAAGGCTCAGTTCTGGACCTTTATCTAAGAAATTTTGTTGAACATCTATTAATAAAATGTAATACATGGAGTCTTAGACACTAGGGAAGAAGATGGGAGAAGAAATAGACATGTCTAATTCAGAAGGGTTATATATGAAGGAAAAAATCGTTTAAATCAACTTATGCCTAACAGTAATGTGGGGAGGAGAAGGAATACATTTAAAAGAGCATTTTCCAAAAATAAGATTAATTAAATATTAGTCCCTTGGGATAGTTCTTTAAAAAGTGAGGGGTTATTTTTTTGTTAAGTAACTATAGAGCAGACTATATATCCATTAATGCTAAGATGAATTGTGTGTGTTTTTCAATTTTAACATCTTTGAATTTAAGATTAATTTTAGAAATGCTATTGGCCAAGTAGCAGGTGTGATATAGCTGTCCTTGCCTATATATGGACAAACATAGTTATTATTCCTGATATCATGACTGGAAAATAGGAAGTTCTAGACATTTCAGTCAGTTTACACACCATTTGAGTCCTTGACTGTGCTCTGGAAATTTCTTCAACATCTTTTAATCAAGAAAGTACCAACATCAAAGCTTCTGGAAAGAAGTGTAAGTGGCTTCAGAAAATATTTTAGAGACAGTAGTAAAACACTCTTAAGAATATTGTGTCATCTGTGCTCTTGATGGTGCAGAGAAAAATATTGTATAGAAAAATGATAGTGAATCTCAGTTGAAAAGTGATGTAGAAGAGTCAGACTATAAATGTGAAATTTTGTTAATACTGTAATCAAGTACCTTTACTTATATTTTTCTTTTTAGATATGCATGTGGATGATATACAAGTAAACTCTATAAGTTTATAAGAGCTCAGTCAGTGAGTATTTAAAAAATTATGAGTGACTAATAAAAGATTGCACTCAAAATGATATGTCTTAACATTATTTGGTATTTTAGATTCAATGAAATATGTTTCCCTCTTGTAATATACAGAAGGATGTATAGCTCTACATATTAACATATAGAGGTGCTAATAATTAGCATATTAAAGACTCTAAGAAGTTTTACATTAGAAAAAAGTGGTTTAATTTTTACATACATTTTATGATCATTCTCCTATTAAACTTATGTCTTGGATAACTTAATTTTGTATTTCTAATACCAATTCATAATACAACTTTGATAAAGACAGGCAGTATAGGCCTATGTTAGCCTATAAATCAACACTATTTGTCTTCTTAATTTATTATAGGTCAGACTCATAATAAATTAGGGATTTAAAAAAAATTTTTGAAATTATTTTAATTAGATCATTAATACTTGGCTGAAATAAAGAACATATGTGTTAGAGTAGCAATAGCACTTGTGATAGTTGTTTTTATGTGTTAACTTGACTGGATTGTGGGGTTCCCAGATATTTGGTCAAATGCTATTCTGTGAGGGTGTCTTTGAATGAAATTAACATTTGAATTGGTAGACTGAATAAAGCAGATTGTCCTCCCTAATGCATGGCCCTCATCTAATCAACTGAAGGCCTGAATAGAACAAAAAGGCTGACTCTGCGTTGAGTAAAAAGAAACTCCTACTGTCTGGTTGCTGGAGCTGGAACATTGGCCTTTTCCTGCCTTTGAACTTGAACTGAAACATTCTCTTCTTGGATCTCCAGCCTGTCAGCCTTTGGACTGGCACTAGACTATCAGCTCTCCTGGATCTCCAGTTTGCTGGCTACAGATCTTGGGACTTCTCAGCTTCCATAATCACATAAGCCATTCTCTCTCTCTCTCTCTCTCTCCATATATATATATATATATATATGTATATATATATACATATATATGTATATATACATATATATATATATATATATGGAGAGAGAGAGAGAATCTATTGGTTCTTTTTCTCTGAAGAATTCTGTACCCAACCTCGATAATTCTTTTTAGCCTCTTGCTACTCAAAGTGTGGCCTTGGAGCCGCAGCATTGACATCACCTGAGAGCTATTAGAAATGCAGAATCTCAGGCCCTCTGGCCTCACCCCAGACCTACTGAATCACAATCTCCATTTTGACAAGATCCCCAGCTGATTTGTATGCACATTACATTTGAGAAGTACTTCTTTAGAGTATTTTGAAGTCCTTGCCTATAATTTGTGTTACTAGAGTACAAAAGAACCTTATAATTATTTGACATTAATACTTCAGGAGAGACACAATAGGGAGATTATAACAAAGGGTTTTTTTTTAGAATTTTGCATAACATATGGTGAATAATTTTGTAATGACAGGAGGAAAAAATTATCTTCGAGATTTATATTCCTAGAAAATTTTAAGATTTCCCAGTTTCTAAATAATATACTATCATTGACATCTGCTTATTCTGTAGCAATAAGAAGCAGATTTCTATAATTTATGTTATAAATAAACCTATGGATATCAATGTAATTACCTCTAAACATTTTAACATTTATTTAGAGTAGATTCCATAGCTGGCCTGTGATAAACTGTGGCTAATAGTAACAGCTGTTTAATAATAATATCTTGGATTTTCTAATGCTAAGAATAACATACAGCACTACAGAATTTTCAAAGTAGATTCATATACATCAGTAGCTCACAAGATTCTTTCAGTAAGCTTGTGAAATAGCTATAGGGCATTTCTTCTGAAATACTTTTGCAATTATTATTTGTATCTTTACCTTTTTCAAGTCAGAAACGTCAGTTTGAATTTTAATTTAACAAATATTTATTGACACTGGCTCAATTCTATTATTTTCAATTATTCTTAGACCACTTCTATTGCTCAACCAAGACTAGTCCTCTTTATTGTTCTTGACCAAATTTTGCTCTTCTTTATATTTTATGTGACAAAGAAATCAAGCTCTGTTGCTTCTTTCCCTTGCAGCCCACTTGCCTCCTTTCTGAGTGCAATAGGGAAATAACCATGTGTGATTCATTTGAAAGTCTCTGCTTCTTGTTTCTGAGGAAATAACTCTACTTAGTTATCATCACCCAAAAGCATCTCACTGTTGGGCAAAGATGAAGTTGCTATTGTGTCTGCATGTCTAGGATAGGATTTAATTGTAAAAGAAAATGATATCCTATAACGGTGAAATTTTATCTTGCCCAAGGGATATTTAGGCATGGGAGGTTAGCCAAGAGATGTCAAGAAAGCAGCTGATGCAGCTGAGACTGGATCTCAATCCTAGAGAATTTGTCTGCTAGGGCTTAGAGGAATGAAGAGGACAACAGGGTACTTGTCTTTTGGTTGAGATAAGGCAATATTTCACTCTGAATACAGGAAATAAACTGCCAGTTTAGAATATTGCCTTATAATACTTGGTATTTGGAAGAGCTTAGCAATGTAAGAAATGAGGAAATTGCTTTTTGGTAGTTATTCCACTTCACAGACACATTTATATAATTTTTAGACAATGTCTTATGAGGCAAGATGATTTTGGATGTATAGACATATCACTTCTGTGAGATAAAACTTTAAAACATTTTTATTATAATATGTGAACAACATCTAGTTGTTTTTTTAGGGAAGATTTGAAATTCTCTGGTTGCTTTTTTTTTTTTTTAAAGTAATTTATAAATGTATGATTGGGTCAACAATTAGGCTGATTATTCAAATTCATACTTTGTAAAATTAATTAACTGTTCACAAGGGCATAATGGCATGGAAAAGACTTTGTTTTTAGAAATGCAAAGCCATAAAAGCAAAGGACAGGGAGACAAGGAGAGCTGATATAGAAAAATAGACTCATTCTGTGCATAATTAAACAAAATTAACTCTTTCATGGAGAACACAAAATTGCTAATTAATGCTAAAACTTCAACTTTTCAACATCTAGCATTGCAATCACTTAGTTTCTATTATACCCCCCATCTCTCTCCTGATAAGTTTCTTTCTGCTTGCCTTCAAACAAGCAGAGTTTGCTCTCTCTTGACAAAAAAGAATAAAACAAAAAAATTTCTAGCTTGATCTTACTGTTCCCCAGGCACCACTTTGTATTGTTCATCCTTTCCTGCCAAAATTCTCTTCCCAAAGTTACTGCTGACCTCTTCCTTTTTAAAATATTTAATATAAGTAAAAGCACTTAGCATATAGTTGGCACTCAAATATTTGTATCTTTTTTCTTTGTATAAATTCCAAGGGTTTATTTTCAGAATCTTTGTCTCCTTTGACCTCTCCATGATGTTTAATTCTGTTGACTTCCATCCAGTTGAATTTCTCTCTTCAGGTTTTCCATGTTATTTCTCTTTTCAGATTTCTGTGTTACATGACATTTATTTCCATTACTAAGCCACACACTACACTACTATTTTTTTGACCATAGTTTCCTTGACTTCTTTGATGATTCATCTTTTTCATCCCACTCTCCTTGCTGAGCTCATTCACAAGGCTACAATCAATCCTTTAAGAAGTAAAAGATTCCCAACTCCGTATTATAACTTCTAATCTCATAAATTAAAAAAAAATCCAAATTATTCATTAGATGTTTTCACTTAGATGTGCTACTGTTAGCTAAAAACTAATATTTCTCAAATTGAATTAATCATCTTTTATCCTAAACCCGCTACATTAACTTAACCCCCCCTTGCTCATGACATCAGTTTTATTCTCATCACTTAACCTCAAAAATCTGTTTCACACTTGATTTTTCTTTTCTTTCCCTATTTTATTTTTTGGTCTATCATGAAGCCTAATCAGTCTCTAGGTTCAGTAAAGTTTTTCTTGGGAAATGGCTCTTGTTAATATTTCATCTTTTCCATCATTCTATACCCAACATCAATATTACTATCTTTTTCTAGATCTTTGTTAGATTACAGTGATACTCACTTGGCAAATAGGAGGCACGTTTCAATTTCATTAATCTGTGCCTAGCAGAATATCCCATCAGAGTTTACCATATTTTGTTTGTTTGTTCGTTTAATCTCTCACAAGAGAGGTGCCAAAAACTTGCCTTGGAATCCACAAAAGGTATCCTTAACCTTCATCCTCCATTAAAGGTATTGGGTTTCTTCCATAGCAGGGGAAAATCAACTTTGTTTGACAGAGGGTCAGAAGAGTAACAACTTTGTGTTTGGAGAATATAAGATGAAAAACTGCCCAACACCTTCCTGTCCACCCAGGAAAGGTGGTCTCTGAGTGGCTGACATTGAGCCAATCCAGACCTCAAAGAGCTGAGAGCCAAAAGCTACAGCCTTGGGAATTCAACTAAGGAACACTCTTGTCCTTGTTTTTAGCCATGCAGAAATGGGCTCCTGCTTCCATCCTGAACCACAGTGGCCTGGATCTGGGTTATCAAGTTATTATTTCAGCAGTGGATTGGCACTGATACTTGGATGGCACTACTGAAGATGAGTTCAACCACGCAGCAACAAGAAGCAATGCACAAGAACCCAGTGTTCTCCCTGTTAGGATGTGCAGGTTGAGTTGTGTGGATACTGAAGGTTTTAGTCGATAGAGGGAGGATTCTCAAGAAGAAGATATGTGACTGCCTACTAAATAAATAAATTAGGAGCTCAAGATATTATTGGGGAAAGTGAAAAGGATTTGATTGTATTTACATTCTGAGTTTTTAGGGCATTTTACACCAGTCTCATATGCTAGCACAATATAATTTACAAGATAATGCAGGTTTGCTCAGGATGGTCTCTGTTTACAACTCTTGTTCTAAGGTAATTTTAAACATATATTCTCTTTCACCTTCAATGGTGTCCTAGTTTAGATGGTATACTGTATGATTACCCTCCCTATAAACTCCCAATTCTGGGGTCTTGGGTTGAGGCTCTTACCTCTGATAATAATCAAATCTTGTGACTTTGGTCCTCAGACAAAAAAGCCCTGCAAATTTTGAAACACGTGACCAATCAGCTTTCCTACAAGGACCACAAGGCTTCCTGGCATGTTCATTTTTATGTAAATCAGAGAAAGATAATGCAGGCTTCCTCTGCCCCAACACCCTCCCCACAACAGTTGGGATATGGATTCTGTTCTGATATGCTTATTCCAGAAACAAGAAGAATGGGATAGTTCTCTAGTGAAGAAACAGGCTAATCATTTTTTTTTTTTTTAAGAGACAGGTGCTCACTCTATAACCCCACCTGGAGTGCAGTGGCATGATCATAGCTCACTGCAGCCTCAAACTCCTGAGTTTAAGCAATCGCTCTTCCTCAGCCTCCAAGTAGCTGGGACTATAGGCACTTTTCTGGCTAATTTTTAAAATTTTTTGTAGAGACCAGGTCTCACTATATTGCCCAGGCTGGTCTTGAACTCTTGGTCTCAAGCCATGCTCTCACCTTGGCCTCCCTAAGTGCTGGGATTACATGCATGAGCCACCATGCTCAGCCTCATCATCCTTTTGAGGAACAGAATTCAGGCCCACTTGCAAGACAAAACTCAATGAATCTCAGACACTGACCAATTGGTTTAGTTTCTTTCTCCTTTGAGTGCATACAAGAATGTTTCCTTAGCGACTTTCCCTTATATGAGAAAAAAACTTGCATGGACTACTTCCAAAATAAACTGTGTAACTTCTTCAGACTGTGGTTTCCTAATAGGTGTCCTTGTTCCCTTCTCTCTTCTTTAGTACATTTTACACTTGATCACTGCAAACACAAAAATAAATTCAGTTGAACTTTCAAAGACTTTTGCTATCCGGACTCTGCCTATGACTTTAATCTTACCTTTTCTGTTCTTTCAGGACCAGATCAAGTATTACTTCCTCCATAAGTGTATAGTTCTCAAATGCAATGGGCGTATGAATGATCTTGGAATCTGGCAAAAATGAAGACTCTGATCTGTAGGTCTGGGCTGGGGCCTGAAATTCTGCGTTTCTAACCCGCTTCCAGGTGATACATTTGCCACTGTTCCTTTGGATCACATTTTGAGTATCAGGACTCTGTAAGGCCTAGTTAAAAGTCTCAAGCTCAGTTTAACCCTCTTTCCTCAAGATGTCCAAATTAAAGTTTAGAAAATTATCTTCAGTCATTCTAATGACACTCTACTCATTTTGAAGCACATCTTCTCTAGTAGTCCTACTTAAGTTTTCATTCTCATATGCTTTCATACCAGGTGGACAGAAAACTTTTTTAGTGCAGGCATGGTTTTTCTATAACTTTTACATCTCATAGTGGGGTTACACTATCTCACACATAGTAAGTCCACAATAAATATGCTGATTGATTATTCTTAAGCAATTTCTTCTAACGTTTCTATCACATTACAATTCTGAGATACATTTAAATTTATGGTTTGACAACAAGTGAATTATAAATATATTGAAGTGAGAAAATATGACAAATCTGAAGAAAATGCTTATGTAAATTATTAAATTAAAATGTTAAACCAAGAAGCAAAGGCCTTTTCTATATTAAAGGTACTATAAATCTGAATAGATTTCATGAACCAGGTTAGGGAAAAATAAATATCGTTGCTCTGATTATTCTGTATGTGTTCTGGAAAACTCACAAAATTATTGGTTATAATCTTGACAATTATTTCCAAACTTATTTATATAAAATTTATTTATTGAACACAAAATAATCAACCAATATGGGTAGAGTACATCCTCACAGAGTTCATATTAAAGATTTTTGAAGAATTTCAAAAGATAGATTTTCTACAGAAATAACATGCTATAAACACTCTTCAGAACTTTAAAACAGAGTTGGAAACCTCCCACAGACATCAGGATGTAACAGCCTGTAAAAACTGGTGAAAATTTCAGGAAAATAAAGGAATAAAATGGTCATAAATCTTGACTACAGACTTTGGATCTCAATTTTCAAATGAATATATTAATTGAATCATCTCTTAAAATTCTTAAAGGAAGTCATATGGTCATGAGTAATTTTATAGATATTTATGTTTCAAAATATATGCTTTGCCAAGGGTTTGCACTTGCCTTGAGTGGAACAAAATATATGTCTGCAATAATTTTAACCTTTTCCTCATGAAAATCTCACCACTTTCTTAAGGATAGCATGGTTTAGGAAAGAAATTGGAAGGACCATATTTTTTCCCATTTCTACCTCATTCTCTATGAGATTTGTATTCAGTTTTGCTTGATTTTAAAATTAATGCAACATTCTTTGGGCATTCTTCACTCATATCCTATTTGATAGTATTGGTAAGAAAGAAATGGTTCTTATATAAATGTTTCTAGGGCCGGGCGCGGTGGCTCACGCCTGTAATCCTAGCACTCTGGGAGGCCGAGGCGGGTGGATAGCTCAAGGTCAGGAGTTCGAAACCAGCCTGACCAAGAGCGAGACCCCGTCTCTAAAAAAAAAAAAAAAATGTTTCTAAAGATATGTCTCACTCTGTTTTGTGTTGCTATAACAGAATACCACAGACTGAGTAATTTATAAAAAAATAGAAATTTATTTCTCACATGTCTGGAGGCTGGGAAGTCCAATATCAAGGTGCCAGCATCTGGCAAGGGTCTTCTTGCTGTGTCATCCCACAGCAGAAGGCACAAGGGCAAGAAAGCTCATGCACATAAGAGACGAAGGGGGCTGAACCCATCCTTTCATCAGAAACCCACTCTGGTGATCACTAACCCACTCCTGCATTAATAGTGTTAATCCATTCGTGAGAGCTCTGCCTCTTAAAGCTGCCACCTCTCAACACTGTTGCACTGGGAATTAAGTTTCCGACATCTGAACTTTGGGGGACACATTCAAACCATAGCAAGGTATCAGTGCAATGTTCTTGTAAAGGATATACATTTATCTTCACTAGCACCAGTAGCTGACATTCTAACTGGATACTGGGTACAACTAAGGGTGCGGGACTTAAGTAATCTTTGATTCTTGGGTTGATTAATGATAACTGATATTAAGACAGAATAATCATAGCTGTTTGACAGAAGTAGTAAGTACCCCCATTTTAGGTAAGACTATTGATAAAGCTGGGAATGAAACTGGCTTCATAAGTGCTTATGTCTTCAAAAAATTTATTAATTACTAGGAAAACCTCCTAGTCTGCAAAACATCAAGGAGATAGACATTAGTACTTAACATCTGCTCTCCTATGACAGTTATTATAATAGCTGAGCTATGACTCTGCATTTCATATCCCATGAACCAGTCCCTATCCATCCTTTCAGTATCTTGGATAGTGGATTGTGGCTTGAATTGATGTTTGTGCAGAAGAGTTATACAATGAACAGAATGTCAGGGGTTGCAAAATGAAGTTCCACAATTTGTCATAAATAGAGTCAGGGTCCTAATTAAGCTAAATTATATATTCATTTTAATAAACAGAAAATTTTTTGAGAGTAGGAAATCAAATTAACTCCCCTTCAAATACAATCTCTCTTTCATACGCACATTATATATACTTTTGATACTATTTAAGTGCCAAAAGGTAGAATTTAAATAGCAGATTTTAAGGAAACATATATGATAGCTCATTCTCATCAAACATGTAGAGTAAACATTTGCATGTATATTTTAATATATTAGGAACTCTGAGGTTTAAAAGTTTTTCATGCAGTAAACTCAGACTTAAGAATGTAGATTATAAATATTTTTATATTTACATATAAATATATATATAATTATATATGTAAAACATGTATATTACATAAAATATAATATGTTTTGAGTATTTTGGGATTGCATGCAGTGATTAGCAGCTTTGGATTAGATGAGGTTATGGAAAAAAAGCTGTCTTATGCCTGAGGGCTGTACCTGCTATTTGCCCATTATCCACATTATTTGTAATATGCTGACTTTGAATTCTATATTTGAATTCCCAATAACTGTGGTTAAGGGGGCATTCTGTGAGTGGAATAAGCAAATCAATAAGCTGGTCTGTGCTGGTTTTTTAGTTTCTGAAGGTACCTTGCCAAAAGCATTAGAAGAAACCTATAACTCAAAGATGGAAACTAATGAAATTCCTCCCCAAACTGGCCCTTGCCAATCTCTTGGTAAAAGACAAAAGTACACTCCTGTTGCCATGCTTGAGGGAATAAAAATGAGTAAAATTCCACTGAAGTCTAGCCACCCTCAGTTACTGTGAGTTCAAGACTGTTCCTTTCCTTTCCTTATTCCATGTAATTTCCAGTGTAGAACTAGGAACTTTGACCACATAGAAATAAACAGGGTTATCTTCAGGTGAAAAAAATTTTACAAAGACCTATTGACTTAAGGCACAAAACTCTCATGTTTCTGAACTTTTCACATATTCAATTAGACTCCCTATCAGGCCAAATAACCAAGGGGTGACACTAGCTTTCCATTTGTGATATTTTATACTTACTGAGTCTCTTGAGTGTGGCTATTCACTGATAAGGACAATTCAATGGACAATTACTCTCCCTATCCATTGAGCTACTCAAGTAGAAGTTCCCCTATCTGATTCTTTAGTCCTGAAAAAAAAGGGGGAAAATTCTTTTATTGGTGTCACTACCTAGCAAGCTCCTCTTGAATTATGATTTGCACCATCAATGTGTAGCAAAAAATGATTAACTATTTCTAACTTTATCTTTTCTCTATATCCTCAGGCATGTGAAAAAAAATTATTCTCCATTCTATTTTATTTTCATGCTAATTCTTCTAGTTTTGCTTGTTTTTCCCAAAAGGTAAGAAATCTGTATGAGCAAGCATTGACCAACTACCAGAAATCAATTTTTTTCCCCATCAATAGAAAATCTTGATTGTTCTAACAGAAACAGGGCAGTTAGTTTGAAGAAATGAATATATTCAACTTATTTTGATCCATTTTTGTTGGTTATTTATGGGAATGTGTGTATGCAGAGGAATTCTAAGTCATAAAGCTTAAGGCAGGTATCAACTTTCTCTTATTTCATGATTTGAGTCTGATGTTGAGGGAAGGGATTTTTGCAGAGATTTTTAGACAATAGCATGAATTAGTGTGATCACCATTCATGTAAATTTAGCATAAGGAAGGACATTTTTATGTATTAAAAATCATGAAAATAATAGGTACACGTGATTGAATAGAAAAAGACAATAATTTGGATATAACATGGTTTTGAAAGTTGTGTGCAATCTGCCTTTTCTAGAAGTTTATAATTTTGTTGTCATAGTTCACAGTATAGAAAGGTATAAATCTACTGCTACTGGTGTTCATTCAGCTGAGTGCTTCTTAAGGAGTCTATACAACTGCTTACAGCTCTTAAACCTGTCCTTATTGAAGGTTCTTGGTGCTGCTGTTCTCTAGACCAATAATAAGTGTTGTCATGAGGCCTTTGGGAGAGAGAGAAATGTGATTCTGAGCACTGATGAGAACAGAAATGCAGGGATCTCAGCTGGCCAGTCTTGCTCATTTTCTTCTAGGTAACCAAGGCTATAAACAACGGAGAGCAGGAATGGCCTGGAAATCAATTTGCAGAATGTTAAAAAGGTCACCATGGTCCAGAGTAGTGTGTTGCATTACTTGGAATGTATGATGTACTAAAATGTGTAGGCCACATCTCTAATGACAATAATTGCAATACAGGAGAGGAACGCATTTCCAATCTCCTTCTAATGGGTTTTAGAACAGTTTGAAATCTATTTTCAGGATCCTTATTTTAATTTTGTCTTATATGGTGCCTTTGGGTAACTTACTTTGTAGCAATTTTGTTCATCTATTCCTCTTTAATTAAACTTTATTTTGAAAAATATTTAAAACTGTAGAAAAGTTAAAAGACTATTAAAATTCACCTAGATTCACCTATATATACCTCTCACTAATATTTTGCTATATTTGCATCCTCTATTTCTATATATATGTACATAGACATACATAAACACATTCTTATTCTTATATAAAAATTTATTTTTTGTATCCATTTCAGTATAATTATAGCTGAAATCTCCTAAGAATAGGGATATTCTTTTATGTAACTTCATTGCTTTTCAAATTCAGATAATAATCTATTCTTAAGAGTCTTCTGATTGGAAAATTTAGCTTTTTATTATTTTTTCCAAGGAGATCAACTCCATAATGAAACAGCCTCAGATACCTGTCTATAGCTGACACTCTCCAAATGAAGGCCCCCTTGCCACTCACAGCAACCTCCTTCCCAATTTATTCTTATATGTCTTTTCTTTTCATCATCTTTATTTTATGTTCCCTTTACATTTTTCCCTCACAATTGATATTTTTAAAGGCCACTTACTGCTGTTCTCTGTTCACCTAAGCAACTTAATTACATTTCTGGGAGTTGCATTGCCTATTTAAGTGTATATGCCTGCAGAAAGAAATCTAGTGACATTTTGCAGTTTGGCGATGACTATTATTTCCTCCAGCCTTGGGGGGAGGCATATTCACTCAAGACCTTTCTAGAGTAAGTAGTTCAGTAGTTAATGGAGTAATTAACATTGTGGCTATTTGAAAAAGCACAAGCAAAACATATACTGATAGATTACTCTTAGAAAAGCTTTTCTTTCGTCAGCAACTTAGCACCTGATGTTTTGGCTGGCAACTCAGAACTCTTCTAGGATCTTTCCCTGGAGCTCACATCTATTAAAGCAGAGAAATTCCATTGATCCCAAAGAAGTCTCAGGAAGAAAATGCAGTTTAGCAGTCTATTCCAGAACTTTTCAAAAGCAATTGCCAAGTAGAAGCAGTGTCTCATATTATAAAAGAGCTTATCCCTGAAAGATTCTCCCTCAAGGATCCAGGTTAGTAGCCTGAAATCAATTCAAGCAGCTGAAAGGATGAAAGGAGATTTCATGGTCTGGGGTATCTTCTTTTGAGTGCTCTGGTTGGGGGTTTTCTTTGGCTGCCAGGCTAGAGGCAAAGATTAGTGACACAGTGCTTACTTTCAGTGATCTCGGCTTCTGTGCTTGTTTCCATGGAATGAAGCCCAAGCTGTGGGAACCAGGGGTCTTTTTAATGTTTGTGGGTTAGGGTGGATAGGGTTTATGTAGCTACATTCACATCAAGTCACCAAGAAGAGCAGCACTTGCCTTTTGAGAATAACCAGGTTCTTCTGTCTTCTTAAAGCAGCTACAAGGGGAAGAATAGCCTCTTTAGAAGGCAAATTGGGCTCATTTGTTTAATTTTTGATTAGTTCTTTTCTTACTATTTGGATCAGGTGGTTTGGTTTGTGGAAAAAAAGGAATCCTTTTTATTTTTTCCTGAAATTTCCCTGCAATCTAGTACAGTAAAGGACCTCTTCATAACCATATCTAGAACTAAGGTGCTCTGAGCTGTTAGTTCTGAATACCATTTTTTTTTTCAGACCAAGTAAGCCATAGCAGGTCAAAAAATATACCTAATCTTTTCATAACTTTTTACTTTAGGGAATTAGGTACAAGAATTTTCATTTTACAGGATGTTTTCTTGATGGAGCCCCATCGTATTGGTTTAATGTTGGGATAGGTTGCTTTTAGAGAAAAAAACCCCAAAACTCTCAAGATTCTTAATACATAATCACAGATGCCTGATACATATAGGACAGCTGTTCTCAAACTGTGATCCCTGGACCTGCAGCCTCAGCATCAGGAGGAAACCTGTTAGAAATGATTGTTTGGGCCTCTATAGTAGGAGCTCAACAGGTGTTTGCTGATCATTATGATTTCTCAACTGTAAAGGAGAGTAATGACACTAGTACTGTGTTGTAAGGCAGTGGTTCCCAAACTTTAGTGTGTATCAGAATCATCAAGGGAACGTGTTGAAATACATGCTGGACCCCACTCCTGTTTCTCATCTCCTAGATCTGGAGTGCACCTCGAGCAAGTTCCCAGGTGATGCTGTTGTCCTGGGGATTCCACTTTGACGCCTATTGGTCTAAAAATGATTTTTCAACCTTGCCTCAAATTAGAATCACCTGGGATTGATTTTAAATATAGCGAAAATTGGGCCCCAACCCAGACCAAATAAATTATAATCTCTGTAGGTGGGTGTGGGAATGATACTCTTTAAAGTTTCCCAGGTGATTCTACTGAGCAGCCAGTGCTAAAGTCCACTGAAGAGTATATCAAAACAAGCTGTCCTCAATCTAGGCTTTAAAAACCTTGACATCTAGATCCCAAATCCTAGAAGTCCTGATATAATTGGATAGTGAGATTTTTTTTTTTAAACTCCCCAAGTGATTCAAATGCAGCTAAGGTTAAGAACCACTGCCCCAAATATACCTTCCAGGTGTAAGAATTTCATGGTTTGGTATAATAGTATGTCAAGGACATAACATTCAAGGAAAACAAACATTTCTATACAGATTCATTCTATAGTCATATACATGTTCTGAGTTTATATTGAACTGATTTCATTAGCTATGAAAGTTGGTATAGTTATAGCAAAATTTTGAATTAAAGTCTTATCCTAAATGGCCATAAAATCAATTTACTTTCAAACAAACTGATTTTTGTTCACGATTTATAGATTTTTTTGTTTGGAAATATTCAAAGGGAGCACAGATAATTTCATCGTAGTTTTAATTTATTTACACATTTTCTTGCCAGTTAATAATGCTCATCTCTGTTATAGTAAAATGTAGTATAGCAGACATATAGACAAGCAGAGGATTCTGTCCCCATCGCTGTAACCTGTCTGGTTTGGTTGATTGTTTTACAAATTTATATAGCATCAAGGATATGGTACATAGGTAGAGTATGACTGCACAAACATGACAGAGAGCAGTCAGAGAAGCTCCTTACGCCAGCCTGAAGAGACTATACATAAGCGGACTGTTGAATCAGAAAAGCGTCAATAAAGCTTTAGAGGTTCCTACCCTGGGCTGTGAGGCAGACCCCTTTTGGGGGTGCAGTGAGAGCTCGAGTGATATTTATCAAAGTAACAAAATATTCATGAATATTAACAAGATACACATTAAACTTATTTATAACTGTGGAAAACTGCCTTTGCTTATAGTAAAGCAAACAACTCATCCCTCCCTCAGTTCTACAACAGCCACCAAACAGCTGTGTGATGTTGAGTAAACTAGTAATACTCATTCATGCCTTAGATTTCTCATATGTATTATAATATTTATCTTGCAAAGTTGTTTTGAGAAATAGAGGAGGTAACATGCAAAGCATTTAACCTGGTACCCGATATACATAATACTAGATGTTCAGAATTGTTAATTCTTTTTTTCTCTGTCCTTTTAAATATTGTTACTAGTTTTGTCTTTGATAATCATCACAATCGTCAACGAAAACATTGTCTCTCTTTCTCTGTCATTCTTTCTTGCTCCTTTCTCTTCCTCTCCCCTACCTGCCTCAACATTTATTGAGCTGCTATGTCTCAGCCAATGTGCTAGGCATTTGTGGTTACAGTGATAAATAAGCTATTCACTCCTGTCCCTAGCACACAAAGTCGAGTAAGAAAGCAGACAAATAAATGTACAATTATTATACCTGGAGTGTGAAAAATGGGTATGGAGGCAGTACAGAGAAGTGGCACCTAAACTCCAATGTGGACCTGGAAGTGCTTGGGGAGGCATCTCAAAAGAGTTTATTCTTAGAGGGCTCAAGCAAGAGTTACCTAGATGCGTTGGTGGGGCACATGGGGAGGAGTTGGGTTGGAGTGGGAGAGAATTTCTGGTGGAGAATAGCATATGTACAGGTGGGGGTAAATGGGTGCTGTATGAAAAAGCATAACTTAGGTTAATAAGTATGACCTGCTTGGGAACTGTGGGGCAGGTGTGAGGGATGAAGCAGGAAGAGTATGCAGGGGCCAGATCACAAAAGATCTATGCCAGTGTTTCTCCAAGAGTTGGTTCCCAGCCCAGTAGCATGAGTATCACCTGGGATCTTGTTAGGATATACCACCCTAGATCCACTGAATGAAAAAAGCTGGGCATGTGGCTTGCAAATCTTGGTTTAAACAAGTCCTACAGGTGATTGTAATGCATTCTAAAGTTCAAGAAACACTGTTTTCTATGGTTTTAATGTTTGTGTTCCTCCAAAATTCATGTTGAAACAATCTCCAATGCAGTAGTATTAAAAGGTGGGCCCTTTAGAAGGTGATTAGCTCATGAGGGCTCCTTTTTTCATAAATGGGATTAAGGCCATTATAAAAGAGGCTTCAAAGAGTGCTTGGTCTTTTTGCCTTTCCGTCATATGAGAATAGCATTGGAAGCAGAGACTGGAAGTACAAGTGGAGTAAGACATTGTTCTATACTATAATAAGAAATCTGAGCCAGGCACGGTGGCTCATGCCTGTTATCTGGGCAACTCAGGAGGCTAAGGTGGGAGGATTGCTTGAGGACAGGAGTTTGAGGCTGGAGTGAGCAATGATTCCTCCACTGCACTCCAGCCTGGGTGACAGAGTGAGACCCTGTCTCTTAAAAAGAAAAGATTCCTTTCCTGAGGGTAATGAAGTATGAAAGGATTTTAGATAAGGCTAGTATTTATTTCAAAGGCTCACTTTGAAAGTAAGGTATAAGGAATGTAAAGGATGAATGGAGAAGGTGTGATTACTGGAGGTAAGTTGGTCGGGAGATACACAAAAGAAATTTAAGACACTTGAGTTATTATAGAATATGCCATCCTTCCTATGTGCAGGGCTCATAAAAATATATGGTCTAAGAGGAATAATCTATGAATCCTGCCCATGAGTTGTTGATAATCTAGATTCACTCCTTCTGAGAATATCTGCCATCAAACTAATAGAGTACCATCCATATTTATGGTGTATCCACACTCAATGCAAAAGTTACTCTGGAACCAGTTTGGTTGATCTAGACAAGACCATAAAGAGTCCCCTTACTGCCTCTCCTCCAGGGGGACAAATTGGGTTGACCTAGTGCCAAAAAGAGACTGTTTAATATATAAAGGAATGAAAAGTGATGGTTAGGATAGCAAAATAAACTGATTGGATCATCATTTCTCTGGTTCTCCAAATATGTGGTGGCATCAAACCATGTAAATTGGTCAACACATTCTGTTTGGGGCTGTATGTCAGGAATAAGATTTGACCCTTATTTGTAACCACCCACTAAAGGCTGGCTTTCAGCTAGGGATAGGAAAGGGTCATACTAGATTCTTTCTGCTAGATCGTGCTTATTTTCAGCAACACAATCAGACTTGCATTCTAGTTGTAGATAAAAGGTGCCGGTGGGAATGTGAACCTTTGGATGATGCTGGAGTATAGGTTGGAATATACCTTCAAGCCCATTTTCCATAGAAAGGGGGAGAGAGAAAAGGAGATGCTTCTTTGGCTGAGAAAGGAAGATAAAAATTTCAAAGGTATTTGACAGCTATATCTTCCCGCCATCACCTTCGCCAAACCCATGTATCTCTGCTTAGAGTCTGACATAAAATGAGGAGTGAAACCCGGTTTGTCGATGTGCTTTCAATGGAAAAAGTCAGTGCACAAGGATGGAAACGAGAGCGGCTGAAAATAGGTGCATGACTTGTTGAGCATACAAATCATTTCCCTCCAGTCTCCAGGGGAGAGGGAAATAATCCCTCTTACGCTCTCCTTGTAGCCTGTGTTCTGCATTTGGGAGAGAAGGCAAAGGATGGTCTTCAGGCGCTCCTCCTGCCGTCCCTGCAGGAAACTTTTCTCTTAAGGCCCGCTCTGTCCATTCCGCTCGGGCGAGACGGTGGGTGGGCGACCTGCGGGCTCCTCTCAGGCAAGGGCCCCAGACACGCGACGCGTCTGTCTCTTTAAATTCCAGCTGCGCGGCTGGGAAACAGCGCCACTCGCCGCCCAGGCCGGCTGGCAGCTGCGAGCGAGCTCGCGCTTTCGCTCCCGGCTGCGCGCCGCGGAGAGCTCAGCTCGGCCCGCGGGCTGCTCGGCGGCGGCGGCGCGGGGCGGGGAGGCGCGGCCCGGCCGGGGAGCGAAGAAAGAGCGAGCCGGGCCCGGAGAGGCGCCGCGCCCGGTCCCGCGCCCGCTCTCGGCGGCCCGAGCAGTTTCCGTTGGGGTGACAAGGAT